>JAPQRP010000007.1:9937290-9953221 GCA_037367295.1 Apogon hyalosoma
TAAAAAGCAAACACAGGTTTCCATCTTATCCAGATATTGTCACAAGCAATATCTAATCAATCAATCAATCAATCAATATCTAATCTAATAACTAATGTATATACTAAGTTTAATAGCAATTGATTTGCCAGCAGTTCTAATGTAATGCATTTTAGCACATGGAAACACACACACACACACGCACGTGCGCACACACACACATACACACACAGATTATGCCAATTGCAATACCCTCCTCACCTTCAGTCTGCAGGCTAACAAAACGTACTTGCAGTTATAGTTTAATAGCATACACAGGAAAAATTACTGAGCATTTTCTCCAGAGTCAAAAGTACAGGGTGTCTCAAAAAAAAAAAAAATTACATAAAATGAGATGTCCATATCGGAGTGAGTACATGGTCAGGAGAAATGACACTTAATAGGATTTATTTTGGACACAAAATGTTTTATTCTTCAAATTTCAAATGAAAAATTCTTGGGTTAACCCCCTAACCCTAACCTGTCCAGATCTTTTTTTCCGACACAAACAGCCTTCCTCTTGAAACTTCTTATGCCACGTCCAAATCTGCTTTCCTGTTGGTGCTTGTTTATAAAATTTTCAAACAAATTCACATTGCACATTCACATTTGACTGAGTTTGGGCATACTTCAATACACAGAATGTGTTTTCTGTTGCAGTAAACAGCATGTTTGTTCCTGAAGGCAGAACAATAAAAATGATTACACTTTTTTGAGCAAAAACAGCAAATTTTAAACAAATTATTAGGTTATAAAATTATGTCAGTTTTTTGGGACACCCTGTATTTTCCTCAAAAAGAGTAAATTTGGCTCTGTTTTGAGTTTGGAGAACTCTACCCAAAGAGTTACTTCTAATCTTTTTAGAGAGGGACCAAATGTTAGCCTATCTGAGTAGAGTAAAATTTTCTTCAATTTGAGTACATTTTGGTCAGGCAAATTTCCTGTGTATCAATGTAATTTCTATATGTGTTTTGATGAGTACTTCTCTAATCTAAAACAGAGATAATTTAGGGAACCTCTACACCCAAACCCAAACTTAGCAAAGAGTTGATGTCAGACGAACATATGCACTGTTAGCGCGCATGTGTAAGTGATCTCTGGAACAAAATGATCATACCGCTGAACAGAAATAAAGTCAAAGCCCAAAGTGATGTGTAGAGAAACTTTCATTGTCAGAATATGTTAAACTAATGTTATTAGTGTTCACTGCCTTCATTGTTTGTGCTCCACTGCACATCTGCTCTCAGTATATATTTTAATACAAGCTTTACAAATGTTTCTTTTCTTTGATATGACAGAGATTACTGTAATGTGATAAAAGTGCACCATATTGAACAAGAACAACATGAATAGGAGGTCAGCAGACCATGTGGCTTGTACACAGATTGCCATACATTCCTGTCAGGGAGCTCATGAATAAAATCTACTGTTTGATTATTAAATGAAAGGATGATGTAAGATGTGTTAGAAATGAAGATGCTACGAAACACACACAAACCCTCTAGACCAGTGGGTTGCAAAGATGGGCGGTCAGGATACAGCATTCACTCTGAACCGGCCTCTACAGCTACAGTATGTGCACACTTTGTCAACCATCAATTTCTAAAAAGCTGTGGAAAGTCTGTGGCAAACAAATATGGAGGCAACTCTCAAGATACCAAAAGCAGAAGACTCTGAATGTGACATTGTTGCAGCTGCCATGAAGTCTGTCCTTAAAACTCATCACTGCACATGGGTTAGTGTTGTTTTTCTACGTCTCTTCTAAAAAATGAAAGGAAAAAAAAAGAAAGAAGCTTTGAGAATTCTGGCAGAAGACAAATTGATGTAGGGTTGTAGTCGCAAACCAGTGAGCCAATCATCAACTGCAGAGTTACAAAAGCTGAGAGGTGCAAGATGAGCCAATTTGTGCATCCTTACTTCACCTGATGCAAGAAGCTTAACATAACACAGATAGAGCCACATGGGTAAAAAAAATAAATAATCAGTGTAGTGTTCACTTTCTTTTTAGCGTTTTGCAGTACAATAAACTGCAGTCTCAGGGCGCTGTGAAAAAGGGTGCTATATTGGTCTTTACTTTTTCACTCCCAACAACCGACTGGTTCTTGGTTGTGCTTGTTGTGTTCGGCCATCTTAACTACTCCCTGTTCCCCTTAGCAGCCATAGTAAATGGCTGAGGACAAAGTAACACTGCCATCGCTAATCTCCCTTCCTATGTTTTATCACCATGACAGAGAGAGAGAGAGTTGTGATAAAACACTCCACAGGATGAGTAATCCTTTTGACAAAAATTGCAAACAGTGTTTATTTAACACCTTTGAATGCAGCACAGAGGAGAGGCTTCATATCTGGAATAGAAAGCACACACTGGCAACCTGGACACATTTCTGAGAACGCTGGCCTTGACTTTTTTTTTTTTTTTTCAGAACTGGCTTCCACAGTGATGCATCTGTGTTTGGCAGAGTGCTGCCATCTTAGTCTGTGATATAATTTATTATATTCCACAAAAGCCCAGATCAAAGACTGTGGTGACATTTTTGCCTTATGTGCTTGAATCAAGTTATCTTAGATGTGTTTAGCTTTGATACTTCCAAAAACAACACTCATACAAAGAAATAAGTACAACGTATTTTTCAAGACAAGAGTTGAGTTCAACAACATCACCTGCAGTGGGCAAGGTATAGTGCATGACATGAAACTGTATGGGGAAAAAAAACAACAACCATACCTTGAGAAGCGTTTGATTATTCACTACAAAGAAGCATCTATTTGTAAGTAGTGGCAGATGGTTAAGTGTGTATGCAGGGCAGAGACAGCATTGTAGCGTGGATGTGATGCTTCCATTTAAAATGTGTAACAGCACAATTATTAACAGTATACACTAAAGCAGAACATAGTGCAATGGACAGAATATTCACCCGTCACATTCAGTCACTTTTATCACACATTGATTACACTCATGGGAATATTTTATTCAGCTTCAGTAATAAAGTCTGTGTAAAAAAAAAAAAAAAATCTCACCACCATTAATGAAACAGCCTTGTTCCATGTATCATCCGTTAATCTCAAAATCATTTTTACTTAAACAGTGTTAACTTGATGTTTTAATTTATAATATGCAATGTTGCATAATCTCAATGTATTAATAAAAAGTAGCCTAATTATTAGTTCTAAGTATTAGTAAACGGACATTATCTACAGTGATTTTGTTTGCATGAGCAGCTATAACGGTAACATCAGCATTTTTTTGTTGTTACTGTATGTAGTAACAATAGTGGTTATACAAAATACCCAGGTGCCACAGTAAAACTATATTGGATTAACTGTTGGGGCTGTCTATGTTTAGGTCAGCACATGGCATATCTATAAACTTCTAAACGTTTTCATTTTAAAAGAAAAGACAAGGCCAGATTCTCTCTGTGATTTTTGATGCTGTATTATTGAATGATACATAGCCTTCACCCACTGAATTTATTCCTAAATAATGACTGTCAATGCAAATATAAATAAATAATTATATGACTAAAATGTTACTAATTTCAAATTGGTTAAGGAGTTTGTAAATAAGAAAGAGGCACCAAATCAATCTGTTACATTGAAATGAGCCAGTTGAGGTGGTTTAGGCACCCAGCAGGGATGCCCCGGGGCGCCTCCCTTTGGAGGTTTACCAGGCACAGCCAACTGGCCAAAGGCCCCAAGGCCAATCCAGGATTTGCTGAAAGGATTATTTCTCCCAACTGGCCTGGTCGGGGCTGGAGATCCCCAGGGAGAGCTGAAGGAGGGTGCTGGAGCTGGGAGGTCTCAGTGTCTCTGTTCTCCCTCTTCTCATGACTAATTCTGCGATCTGCGGTCTGGAAAAAAGATCGAAAAATAAATAATATAGATTCCTTTGAAATTAGACTAAACATAACATATCATCACAACATACGTACTTTTATGTCAGTAAAGCTGAAACAGACATTGCTTTTCACACTTGATTGTCACAGTACCACAAATATGATGATAGCCATTACTAATACCTAATACTGGTATTGGTGTGTAAGTGAGAGGACTATAAACTCTCCACTCATTTTAACAACTAACTGATTCTTGGATGTGGTTTGAGACTGACACTCATTTCTAATAGTGGCACAAATAAGATAGAACATATAACCAATACTGTATACTTTCATTAATGTCTTGATTTGAGGACTGTAATCTCTCTCTACACCCTCTATTTTAAAATGTCCCAAGAAATTCACTTAATTGCTTTGCAAAATGCACTTACCTTAAGCCCTAACCCATGCATAATAATGCATTATTATGCAGGGTCTTCTGGCAAATGTTCATGACAGCTAAACTTGCCTAGAGTTATAGTACTAGCCCATTTGCTATTGAAATGTTTCCTTTTTTTTATCATAATTTATCAACTCTATGTTTTTGAACAAGAATGTCGATATTTTTCAGTGCATGTGTATCACTATGAGGTAGGTGGTTGAGGTGAATGGCAGATCAACAAAAGCCAGGATTTATTCATAACAGACCACAGTACACATCCTAACATCCATACTTTTAGGAGTGCACAATAGAAATTTTGTTTTTTTTTTATACTACAAATTCTTAGTCCGTTTTTTATTAAATCCTTGCAGATGCATATGTATTTTTCTAATCCAAACCAAGTGCTTTAATGCCTAAACCTATTCATATCCAACATCATTTGTTATATAAGAATATAATTTGTGATGGGAAATTGCCACACATGGTTAAACATTATAACTTGGATATAGAGTGCATGTATATAAACATTATTTTGGTAATATTTTCATCACAAATGTTGAAACTTTATGTCCCTATTTTGCAGGAACACACAGTAGCATTTCTTTATCCGGGCCAAGAAGGAGCTGTAGCTGTTCTTTGTTGTACTATTCTTTTTGAAGTGGTTTAGACTCCTTGAGGAACCTCTCCAATTGTAAAAATGAAGTGTTGCCAAAGTTGTAGCAGCTTTAACTGATTACATTAGAACTCCAGCCTAAACTCAATGGAGACCAAGCAGCTCCATTCACTCAGTGACATTTCTCCAAAGCATTTTCCCCTCACAAGGTATCCATTAGTATCTTTACAGTCTACTGTGAAACCACTCAGGTAGTCTACTGGCCCATTTAATGGTCTGAAAACAAAAGCATAGACTTCTTCCATCGCAAGGTCCATTAGAGAACAATGCTCAATCTGACATTCACGACATCCACTTAACCCACGTCTACATCAGCAAGGCTTTTTGTCATCCACCTATTCCTTTGTCTCGGCTGTTTGATCCCTAAACAAACAGTCTCCTTACCCCACTATTCATTTTTCAAAACCAACGCTATAATATCTCCCCAGACAGTGAGTGCTACCCCACACATGCTTCTAAGTGGAGAGCACCAGTGCATTCCATTAGCCTCTCGAGTAGAGTGTTAACCTTAGCCTTTGTAGCGTAGCAGAAAAATAGCTCTGGAGAGAGGACTGTGTCACTTTTCCTGTGTTCGCTGCAGTTCCTCGGTAAAAGTTGCACTTGCTCTCCGAATGCTTTTAAAGTCAAAAACCTAAGGCTCCATTGTTCTTTGTTCTCAATCAATAAAACATATGCCTCGACACGATGGTGTTTCTTGAATATTTAATCTCACCACTTGTTTCCTTTTATCTGCCAAATCACTGGAAAAAAAAAACAGATCATGAAATGTTTGCTAGTTGGTGACTTTGAATTGTTTCCCTTTATACGCCCCATTTGAAGCAAAGAAACAATAAACTCTGAATCACAAAGGGATTGGAGCAGGCTGCTGAGTGGTTTTCTGTACGTTGTTTGCATCCATTCTTATACACAATACTGCTGATGTTACAGTACTGCATGCTTTGTATCATCTCATTATTAGAAAATGGTGCTAATGAGATGTAGATGTATTTCACATGTGCTACCTCTGAGTCATGTACACTGCAATAAAATTAAAGTTGTAGCAGATTTTGAATGTAAAATTGTACAGTATGGAAAGAGGGGTTGGATTTATATTTATAAATGTTAGTGAAGATTATGTCTGTGGTTCACAGAATTATTAAGACATGTGTTATTGTAAAGCCCTTTAAGATGTAATCTTGTCACCTGACCAGTCCAAGTAAGACCCCCTTAACAATGTAGTCTGGAAATGGCTTGACAGAGTAATCAAACTCATCATGTTGTCATCAGACTGACAACATTTTGGAACCCAATGGTCAAGACGTGCATATCCTACTAGTGGCTAAACTTACTGGATCCCAGGAGTAAAACAAGAAAAAAATCTTAATACCAGCATCATGCTAGTATTGTGGTTTTATTATATATGACACATTCACTGCATCATTTAACATTAATTTGTCAAGTTTATTTATATAGGACATTTAAAGATTAAGATTCTTTATTTTGTCAGTTTTTAGATCACGTGGGTAGACATGCAGGAACACACCCTGGGGTGCCATAAAGGGGGGTAAACATAACAGATTCATGGGGCCCAGTGTTCCCAGGGGGCCCAGTGTAAGCTCCAGAGTAAAAGAGAAGCATAGAAGCCAGTAGTTGGACGTCCAAAGTTTTTGTTTTTGTTTTTGTTTTTTTTATTGTATTTACAATTTTTAACTTTACAAACATGGCACAAAACATACAAAAAAAAAACAGCCCACAAACATAAAGCCTGCCAGCCAGTTATAAACTACATAAATAGACTTATAGAAAAAACATAGTTACAGTAATAAAAATCAAGCAAGTACCACATGAAAAGTTGAGTCGGGCATCACACCTGACACTGAGCTAGGAAGGGTCCCCAGATTCTCTCTAATCTGTTCTGATCGTTGGCTTTATGCAGGCGCAGTCTTTCCATTTGAATAACTGATAACATCTCGCTGAGCCAATGAACAAAGGAGGGTGGAGGGGTAGACTCCCAATTTAGGAGAATAAGTTTCTTAGCCACCACCATCCCTCGTTGCAGAGCGACCTGCGTGTCATACAGAAGATCTGAAGTCTCGGCAGAGCATCCAAGGATGGCCAGGTCACAGTTGGGCTGAATGACTATAGAGTGAGCTTTGGACAACTGCTCAAATATAGCTGACCAAAAATTGTCCAATACAGGGCAGAACCAGAAAAGATGCGCTAGTGAACCCTCAGCAGTGTTATACTTATCACATGCAGGAGACACAGATGAGAAAATATGATTTAGCTTTGTTTTAGAGTAACGCAATCTGTGCAACACCTTGTACTGAATTAACCTGTAACATGAGTTAATAGAGCAACAATGGACCCGAGACAGTGCCTCATCCCAGAGTTCTGCAGATATTTCAGAGTTCAAGTCTTTAGCCCAGGCTTCCCAAATAGAATCTGAAGAAACTGGAATAGTAAAAGAACCCACAAATTTTGATATTAACTGTTTGGAGTCTGGAGGGAGCATGAGGGTCTCAAGAAAAAGATGGGTGGTTGAGGTGGAATCAAGATATGGCCAATTCTCATTAGCATAGTGTCTAATTTGGGGGTAGCAAAAAAAGTGAGAATTTGGAAGACTGAATTTATCACTTAGCTGAGTAAATGATGCTAATTGGCTGTTAATGTACAGATCAGACGTCCAAAGTTAAGTTTCACTTGCGGTTTCACGGTAGTTACAATAGTTACAGCACTTAAGGAATACACCACATACCCCCCACACACACACACATGCTCTAATGACAAATTTACAGATACTTTATTTTCAGCGCCCATAACGTTTACCTTTCATGGGGCCCACAGTTGCTAGTGGTGACCCAGGACACACCACACACTGCAGACTAGGAGCTGTGGGCTTGCTATATCAAGCGCCCAGGGAGCAAATGGGGAGTTAAGTGCCTTGCTCAGGGGTACATCAGTCAACAACTTTCTGAAAACAACACAAAGTGTCTAAAGTTCTGTATAGAGTTGTAGATAAAAAATATAAGTGACTCCTCTCTAATTTGTAGGATCATTGCTTTTCCTAGACCTGACCAACTAAAGCAACCTCAGATCATAACACTACCCCCACAGGCTTATACTGTAGGCACTAGGCATGATGGGTAATCATTTCATATGCCTCTCTTCTCCAGTTTGACAAATAGCAGTGGTTGTAGAAACGTTTTATGTTTAGTTAATTATGTACTTTTCTGAAAGTCACTTTTGCTGCAGTTTTCTTTGGTTTGATATAATAACCTTCTAACTTCTCTGAGCTTTTATGAACATTTGATGATCGTAGAATATACAATGAAATCTGTTTTTCACACAGATGATAATATTATAGTAAATGATGATAAATCACACAGGACAGTCACCTCAATAGTACTAATAAGTCTTTAAGATTTAAATAATAAGACTAATTTATTACCGGCTGAAAGATAATAAAACATATCACTGCAGTAATTATGAGTGGGGATTTTTTTGTCCAGGCTGTGTACTTTATCGTGAAAGACATCAGTCCTTAAAGTTGGATTTTCTTAAGCCATAAGAGCCTATAAGACATAAAAGACGCACAAAATGGATTAACTCACCACTTAAGTTTGACTACCAGCAAAATTTCATCTAAGGGGAGCAAGATTAAGCAATATAAGTGAGTGTAGACACAGCGACCCCTCTCTTTGCTCTTTCTTTCACTGTGTTATCCATTACATTACTGCATTGGCTTTGGCTTGTAAATATTAGATAAGTGTTGGGTCAGCAAGGTGTGGTGTCTATATGCAAAATGCTACATTACATAAACAATTTTTAAAATGTGTTGTTCCATTTTTACGTAACTATGCAAAACATTGTCAGCGGCTCATTTTGTGAATCTGAACTGTAAAGTGCCAGTTCAGCTGTGATAACTGTATTATGCAAACAGCAGTGTTTATGGCTGTTTCAAATTAGAATAAATGCACAAACCTCCAACTTTTCCTCACCTTTTGAGGCACATTTACACTGTTTTTATGCCTCCACTTGCATTCTTGTAACACAGGCTGCACCTTCGTACTGCATGTTGCTGATAAGAACTTATTTCAGCCTAATTAACTGCATTTAAACCTTGCACATTCCACCACCTGCACATAATGATGGGACCCCATTGTTTTCAGTTCAACTAATGGGAAACAGATTAAGTTAAAGGAAACACTAGTCACTATTAATTACAGTAACTGATTGGATATTGTCATTTTCTGTACTGATTATTGTCTTTATCGCTGTGTACATTGCATTTTTTTCTGCACTAATCACTTTGCCCTCACAATACGTGTTTATTCATGATCTGTTTCCTTCTGAATGCTCCAGTGACACTGCTGTAGAGTTCTTTAGTTATGCTGGAAATTGAACTGATATGAGTGACAAAGCTTTGTGGTAGCAGAATAGTTGATCTGACATTGATATGCATAGTGATATGTTGTATTTGCGGATAACTCAGATAACAGGAAAATCTTGTGTATGATCCAACTGCCTTATACCTCCTAATATATATTTTAGCAGATGCTTCCTGTCTATAATTAATTGAAAACCGTCAATCTTTTCTCTCTCACAGCAAACAACAACCAAAACACTGAGACGGTATCTCAAAATTGTTTTCTCTCTGCAGCTTCAGGCAATGCTAATATTTGTTTTCGTCATTTTACTGAGGTATATTTACCACTACAAGGGATAAATGGCCTCTCGATTATATCTTTGTAGAACTCATTCACAGTGTCACAACAAATGAATTCAAATCTGTTTACAGTTTTGGAGTGTATGTGATATTATGCACATAATAAATCAGCTTTGTCTTCAGTGAATGCTCCAATAAGTCTTTAAAATGAAATGAGAAATGCCGTATGCAGCTCCGGTTAGATGAAGTGTTTTGAAATATGATGTAATAATAAATGCATCTCATTCACATCAGACCCTTTAGAAGCACTATGGTGTATATTTGGCTTACTCGCTTGTTTTGTCTCATGGAGAAACGGACCTGAGGTAATCACTTGAATGCCTGTTCAAGTGAAAACACCAATACACACGTACAAGGTCATTGAGGATCTATAAAAATGTTTGTGACAAAAAGTTAATTTTGAAGATAGCCACAATGACACTTTGTACTGTTAGTTTGTTGTTTGCAGTATATTTCAGATATTAGATATTTCTGTCTCTTTCATTGCAGTATAAGTTTGAAATACACAGAATGTGTTTACAGTATTCTTTTCCAATGTTGGCCAGTTTTCTCCCACCACCCAAAGACATGCGCATCAACAGGTTAACTGGTCAGTCTGAATTGCTTGTAGGTGTGAATGTGAGAGTGAACACTGGTGTCATCTGTTTAGATTAGGATGACACTTAAAAAATGTGATGCATTTCAGCCTCCTATTTACACAGAAACGTCACTGCAGATGACCTAAAGCTGAAACTTTTGAGTTTGGCCTCCAGAGTGGAATTTTTATCAAGCACAACAGCCATTGTTGATGTGTCAACAAGTACACTGGTGTTTTCATTGAAAACAGTGATGTCGCGCTCTGCTTTGTCCATAATGATTACACATTCCTTCAAATTGCCATGTGCAAACCAGACAACAACAGCTGGTTTTACTTCTTCCAGTCTGTGGAGGAATACATAGTGGTCATGTGGGGTGAGTCACTACAAAGTTTCCGCACCGACTACCGGTCTGGCCATGCAAATGACAGCATTTTCAGTTCTGTCAGTATTTTAATGTAAATGGGGATCGTTTTCATTCCATTTTGGTGTAAAAACAACAAGGCAAAAGAAATACAGTTGTGTTTTTGGGTGAAATGTCGTGTAAATGGAGCTTGTGTGTGTCAGCCCTGCAATAAACTGGTGACACATCCAGGGGATACCCCACCTTCGACCTTTGATAGCTCCATGGATAGGGTCCACCAGCACCCCCATGACCCTCACAAGGACTAACCAGATCATAAAATGGCTGGATGGATGTTTACGGTTCAGTGCATTGAGTATCCACCTTCCAGTCTTCTAACAGCAGAGTATATATTATTATTTTATGCAACAATAGCTAAAACAGTAGCTGGATGCTAAAAGTATTGGTGCTAACTTGGCTAACAGGAATTTTTTTTTTTACATGTTTAAACTAGTCCTGCATATCCAGACCTGCACACTGTGCTGGTGTTGTAGTTTGGTCTGTCACCCTCCTCTATTTTTCTTTAGCACTAATAAATGTTTTCAGTTTGGCTAGATGTTTGTTTTGGGTAAGTGCAGGATTCTGCAGCAGTACAAAATAAAAAAGTTGCAGAATAATACTAGGAAAGAGGTTGTTTTGATGGAGCATATGTATGAGGAAGCGTGTCATGACATTAAAATAACTAAATCCCTACATACAAGCATGTGTTCATGTGTCATTTGCCATTTTCAAGCTGTAATTCCAACTTGAAGGTTGTTACCCTATCACATTGTGAATGGGACTTTGAAAATTATAACACACAGAAAGCAGAAGAAAGGAGAATGACAATCCTGCCACTGCATAACAGAAATATTCACCCTTATTCTGGCAGAGTACTTCCTCTATGTTTACCCATAAACACTTCCACTAGGAGGGAGGAAATACACCTCCCTTGTTCTCAAAGAGTAAAAAAATAAATAAATAAATAAACTGGGTATTTGCAGTCTAGGCCAAATCTAATCTAAACTATAATGGGTTCATTCTTGGCCCATGCCCTTCCCACCAAGTGTCACGAAAATCATTGTTGTAATATTTGTGTAATCCTACTGACAAACAAACTAATGAAGAGACGTGGGTGAATGCATTACTTCCTTTATAGAGGTAACTATTGTAAGAACTGTTCACAACCCAATATGCTGTTAAAAAAAAAAAAAACAAAAAAAAAAAACATAAAAGTAGCAGGTACATTGGATTCTACCCCTTCAGGATCTCTACTTCCTTCAGCCATGAAATGAATGAAATACTGTTAATTAGAAAATTACATTTAAAATTATACACCTTTGTAATGATTTTGTACTATTGTTTTATTTCTTCATAAAGACGCAGTTTCCTGAATACTAATACTTTGATAGGTGTTAATCCCAAAGGGCAATATTGGCAAGCTATTGTGTGCAAATGACATTTTGCAGAATTGGCAATATCTCAGTCAAGGATATAGGTTTGTGCAGTATTATGGAGAAATACCTCATAGAAAAAATATCCCAAGGCAGTAATTGTGGAGTTTGGACATAATAGTCACCAGTAATGTCAAGCTGTTGGACAGCTTTATAGCCAAGTTCAGTGAATGAAATTTGACACTTGCAGTGATTTTCAGAATAATGTGGATGTTTAGAGAGTTGGACCATGCAAAGGAAAACATGATGAAATCACAACAGTATAGTGTCTTGTTAAAAAGTTGGGTTTTTTTTGTTTTTTGGTTTTTTTTTTTGCTGTTTTTTGTTTTTGTTTTTTTTTTTTAGCTGAGAAGTTTTATTTTAGTTTTACAAAAGTTTAGTTTTAGTCATTGAAGTCATTACACTCATACCTGTTTTTTTTAAGGTTCTACACTTTCTTACAGTTTATCTAAATTTTATTGGGGTTGGAGACTGGCGCTGAATTAGTTTTTGCCTCCATTTCCTCCTCTCAGTTAGTACACATCTTAGTTTAATCACCTTTTATGGTGGGAATGTGCCACTAAAAAAAGTCAGTGTTACTATGCTGCAATCAAGCTCTTGCACTCTAAACCCCTGCTTGTCCACAAGGAAGTCCTTTTCTTGACGCCCCTTTTTTAGCCTGTTGTTACGGCAATGTGGCAGCTTGTTGTATAACCTGTTGCCATAGAAACAATAGAAAACAACACAACTAAAAGCCTTGTGTTTGTGTGATAGTGATATGAAGGAAATCTTAAACAAAGATATCCTTTTCTTCTTCAGAAAATAGCTGAGGCACTCAGATAGTTTCACAGTGTGTAGTGGCTTTAACACTATGAAGGGCCAATGTACAATAGACTCTGAGTACAATAGACCAAAGGCTGCTGTTTCTGTTCTCCTTTTGTGAAGCACAACGAGCGGTGGATAAGCTGTGAGACCAAAATGTCATGTAGCTCCTCCATGAGTTAACTGGGAAAGTTGATTTAGGCAGATCCTTGACCTGAAAATCAAAAGTGTATGACACCATCCAAAAATATTCTAAGGGGCCAGCCTGAATGACAAAGATTACACAGATTACACATTGAACCTTTTTGTCTCCCCTGCAGAACACTGCTTACCCTACTTTTTTTTTTTTTTAAGAAGGTAGATTAATAAAGACTATGTTCAAAAGAGTGAACATGTAGATGCACCGTCACTCGGGTTGCAAGCAGAGACCGCTGCAGTTTGTACGTGATTTGCAAAATACAGTAACAATTAAAGATGCAGTGCTTGGAGGTGGGGGTTATCCACAATTAGTTTTCACCATTTTGTAATTCAAGTGGTGAACATCAGATTGCCTTTATATCTTTTGTTTTGGGTTGAGGGGAGAGATCTGCAGAAGGAAGGTGTGTGTTTTCATGTTCTGGCATTTTAGCTCCTGCTTCTTGAGGCACTTGAAATGTAATGGCTTTTTACAGCAAAAGTCAACAAATGTGCTTTTGTGTTGCATAAATGATTGCAGTCTCTGCCTGTCGTATTTCCACACAATGTCTTTGCAATGTTCACAACAATACTCACCAGTCAAAATCTGAATAGTCAATTAGAGTTTTCACATCAGATGTGCACTATAATAAACCTTATTATCAGTTTACTAATGTAAGATGGGTGGTGTTTATTTATATGAGAACCATATAATTTTTTTTTTTTAATGACCCATTATGATTATGATTGCTGCTTCTGTTGCCTTTTTTTCTTCCTGTCTCAGTCATGTGATGCACAGTGAAATTGACTCCCATCCCACAGGAATCCAACCGGAAATCTCTGAGCCACAAGATTCCCGAAAATCTCCCTCTAAGTTGTGCGTCTGCAAGTCCAAGTGTCTAGGAGAAAGCTATTAATTCTAAGCCTCTTTTGATTTGTAGTATTTTATCTTTCACTGCAGCCATACAATTGGAATAGCATCAGTTTTATTGGTTTCTCTCTGCTTTTAATACAAATTGTGAGGGTGTTCAAGTTGTTTCGTACTGTAAGTCAATAGTGAGTGGTTTTAAATAAGTGAGCAAAAAACCTTGATCTTTCTGTAGTTGCTAAGAGATAATACAGCTAATGGATGTTCAACATATATAGTAACTGTGAACATTTTGTCTTTTCAATGAATATTTCCAGCATTTAATCACTAAAATATGAGCATAAGAGCAAGTGCTCAGTGCTGCTGTGTATGTTTTTTTGGTAGGTATTTTTTTAATCCTGGGGCTCAAATGAAATAGATTTTCCAGCTTTAAAGTTGTTGACAGCAAAATTTACCTTCAACAAAATCATCAAAATCACCAAGATCTTTATCATCGCGTTTCTCCAACGTCTGCACCCCTCCATCAAACACAGCTGCTCAAAAACAACAAAATGAAAGAAAATCAAAAGATGCACAATGCAAAAGCAAACCAAGCTTGAAACTCCCATTTGAAATCCCATATGTGTTGAAAAAAGAGACTCTTCCTTCCCTGTCTCAATGTAACCACAGTTCAGCTGCCTCGAGCCAAGAACTAAACCCCTGACTGCTCACTAGTCAACTCGAAGAAGACGATTGTGGTCTCAGTGGGTGGTTTTCAGGTGTGAGGAAGGATGTTGCTAAAAGCATTCAGACTCACGCTATCTTGAACAAACATGGGTTCTAAAATTATTAATACCATGACTAAATGAAATGCACACCAGTGAAGGGATGAAGAGTATTCCCCACTGGCTATGAAATTTAATGATCAGCCGGGAAATCAAAAGCAGAGAAGAAATATTCACCCTTCTGCTGCCTACGGCCCCGTGGCAAATAACATGTGTGTTATTTCTTATTTCTTATTTCCTTATCCCGCAAGGCAAAATGGGGTCTCATTTTCATTTCACCATCAGAAGAAAAGTAGTAAGATAATGTTCAGAAATAAACTCTTTGAAGGGTTTTGCTGGCAACCCGTAATTTATTGTTAATTTATTTTGCGAATGAATGGAAGTAATTGTGTGGCATTATCATTGTTAAGGAACCAGGGGTAGAAAACATGTGGTATTAATTCCATTAATTCCAACCAGTAATGTTGCAGATCTTACAATAATGAACAAATCAGTAAAATCTCACATGTTGGAGCAAATCTAATATGTGGCACGGAGGTTTGTTCAGTCAGAGCCACTTTCTGGATGTCAGAAATGTTCTGATTCAGACCATCATTCCCCCATGAACGCCTTGTTTTGGGCAGTATCCAAACTCCAGGATTTCCCAAACAACTGCTGTTAAATGAAGGTTCAAGGTCTTAAGTGTGATCACATTGAAGGTGACCAGTGGTGAGAGGCCCAGTGCTGCTGTGCGAATCATTTGGTTCTAACCAAGATTAAAAAAAACTTAGATTTAGAAGTGTTAAATAGTGTATCTTGTTTTAAGAGTTAAATTCTTATTTTAGAAGCTCATACATCTGTAGACATGCTTATTTCTAAATTTAACAATCTCAATTCAAGAAATTTTGTCAAGTACAAAAGTCAAGTACAAGTGCTGCATGTACAGATATTTCACTTGTAATGAGTACCTTTTTCTTCAGATTTAGTATTTTTATCTTGTTTGTAGATACCCTTTGTAGCAGTGTGCTCTTGGTTTCCACCCAAAAGAATCAGGGTGTCAAACATCAGGTTGAGTCGAGTGAATAGAACTCAGACTCTGAATAAATCAGAGTAAACCTCAGAGAGTGTGAACATCACAAAAACAGCCCTGCATTAAAAAAAAGGCAAATATTCTTAAATACAGAAAAATGTGAGGGAAGCACATTTTGCATGGTTAGATTTCTTAAATCTAAGGGCCAGATTTACCAACATTTTGTGTCAACACAAACTTTCATTTGGGAC
>JAPQRP010000007.1:9981323-9993222 GCA_037367295.1 Apogon hyalosoma
TATATATACTAGCATGTTGACTTACGGGGATTTACAGGTTCTAGATGTGGTAGTTGTTATGCTGTTGTGTACCACATTTGTCCAGCAGTCACCGCCAAAGCATTCTGGGCATAGAAACATGACTGTAAGGCCACTGTTTTCCAAAATTACTAGTATGTCCCAAAATATTTGTCCTATCAACTTGCTGTTTTTGCTACTGTCTTCCTTGACCAAAAATACACAAGTATGCCAAACTGCAGCAGTCAGCTCTTTCTGGATTTTGTGTGATTCCCAAGACACACACACACGCACACATACACAGAGGCCACTTGGCTTTTATATAAAAGGTAGATATTTTGAAGGGAAAAACACATACAGTATGTAGCGTGAAATCTGATATTTGAGTATTTTTTTTCATCATTTTCACTAAATTGCAAATGTGTTGTATAATCTTATTAATGCAAATATAATAGAGAGATCTATCTTAATTCTTAGACACTTTCTTATGATGTTATTTATTTAATTGGAAATTAGAACTAACATGGTTTTCCCCATGGCTGGCTGAGTTTGGTACATTTTTCAATAATTGTGAATCAGATTTTGCTGTCATCCTTTCAAAACTGTGAAACTACAAGATGAGTGATGATTATGTCTTCCTTTAATCCAACACTAGTTTGGGATATAACAAATCTATGATTATATGTGTTTCAAACTATAGGACATTATAACACAGAAATGGGAGTTCTTGTTTCAAGGAGAACATGAGAGATGTCACATAAAAGTATTTAAGTGTTAGCATATCAGTGAAGATGAATTTATTAAAAATGGATGAATTACTTGAGCCGAATTAATAAATTTTATGACAAAAAGAGCATGAATTAAATCAATTATCTACATGCACATAGGTGAAAATAGATGAGGATGGTCCAGATGCTGTCTGTTTGGTCGGTAATACAGGTCTGAGATGAAAATAGGCATTTCTCAAAGAGGGGCTAAAATAGAAGAACTTCACCAGTGTTTCAAGTGCTAATACAGCATTCATCCCCAGGCTAACATATCTTTTCATCTGCACTTTGTGTTGCATTCATAGCTAATTGAATGGTAATGTGGACCATTTTAGATTGTAGGGCTATTTGCATACAAGTTTCAGCAGAAGTAGAATGAGAATGAGGACTTTTGAAATGAACAGTTGACAAGGAAAAGTGAAATAATGGTGTTGGTTAAGTTTAATCTGTAATCGTTGGATCTTACATCACAGAGTCTGGAAGATTACAAGTGTTTCTATTGAAGTGAAAGGTTTTTATTACCCCTTTGGAAATGTAATGACACTGTAGTGAAAGCAGAGTGAAAGACGGACGGGAGGTAGGCTAATCCAGGGTGAGATAAAGATCGATGGGGTAGCCCTCAGTGCTTTCGCATCAGTAATGCTGTAAGGATGCTTCACTCACTTTAGAACCTCTCAACAAATTTTCCTGACCTTTTACTTGAAGAGACGTTTATGCACTTCTGTGTCTCAAGATCAAATGTCTGCCCTGCTTATAGTATCCTCCTGACATGTTCCCCTTAAACGGACAACCAATGTTTATTTTTGACAGCTTTTATATAGACACCAAGACATACTGTTAAGCGTGTTATTTAAGTATAAAATAAGACTCTCCTGTATCAGTCTGTTAAACTCTTGAAGAGATGAAGTAGCAGCACAATGGATAATTCCAGATTTATATCCATTTGTATTCCCAGAATCTACCCCATACCTTCTGTATTTGATCTGTTGCTGTATTTAATATGCTTACTATAACATCCCCCCTCCTGTTAAACTTGTGCTTTTTTTGTGAAAATGACAAGAAATTAGTTTCATCACGGCTTTGCTGCATTAGCTGCTAAGAAAAAGAAAGCTCTTCTTGGATGTGTTTCAAAGTTAATCTAGTTCTAGGACACAAAAACTCCAATAAGTGGATTGATGATTAAATTTCTCCACTGGGATAAATCAGCAGTTGTGGTTGGAGTCATTAGTTTTTTGTTTTTTTTTTTCTCATCTAAAGCGAGTCTGTTTTTGCAGACTGTTATTGGCATAACAGTAGAAGTGGAAAAACACTGCCTCGGTCTCAAAGTGGCCTGGTGTATTTATTAATTGACATCAGACAAAGTAATGTGATGAATAGAAAGTGTCGCTATAGCAGACACCCACTCATTCCCCCCTCCACATACACACACACACACACACACACACATACACACACACAGAGAACAGATGTTTTCACGTAATGGGAGCACAACAGGAAGAGAATTCAATTCAATTTGGCCTGAGGTCTAATAGGACAGCAAGGAAGGCGATAGGGTTTCACTCTGGAAGCCCATCTGTGTCCGTGCTCCTTTTCAAACCCGCCTACCCAGTGATGTTGTTAGACGCCGAAATGAGTCAAGAGCACCCTGATGCATTGTGCACCATAATCACCTTCTCAAATGACATGATGAGGTCTTGGATTGAGAGCAGGGGGCAGGGATTAGTTTTGTTTGATGGCATTCAATGCATGTATTGTCGCTGTACAGTTTCATTCCATTTAAAAAGGATTATGGGACCCTTGGGCAGTAAGGTGAACTATGGATGCAACAGGGTGTAGGCTCACAGTCCTCAGGGGTTTGCCACAGGCCATAAATCAGTGCACTATTAACAAAATATAGTCGCTTTTTACTCTGATTTAGAGGTTTCTTATCCACTTTTTCAATAACAGTAGCACTAACCACTGACCCAGTTGACAACAGTAGATAGGGCATGCATGGGTTTACATTAAAAGCATGTAGAATACCTTCCTGTTTTATTCTTTTAAAAGGATTAGTGCTCAGATTATGGATGGATGTTTGTTGTAATACAATGTTTTTACATTTAAGTAGTGTAAAGACAGAAAAGGATCAAGTGACACACATAGTATAATACATGATGATTTGATGTAAAGTGAGTACACAAGTCAATAAAATGTGTAACAATATACAGACAATATGTGGAAATGTTACATATTATTTTACAGACTATATTTGCTTTTATAAAATAAATAAATAGATAAATAAATAAAGACCAAAAAGTGTGATAATTGACAGTTGGCTCCTAGATGATTTTACATTATGTTGCAAGACAGCTACAGTTATAGGACACGTATTTTATATTCATAGTATTGACACAGTTACAAAAATCTGCTTAAATCTGATGAAAATGTGCTTCATGTGCATCATTGAGCCTGACCATGAAAATCTGATAACTGGGCCAAATCAGATAATTGTAATAATTGGATCTGCTGCATTTACATGGACTTCAGAAATGCAATAATCGAAAAACCCTGGTTGAGATGTTTCAGTCCATTATTGGATTTATTTTGGAGTATGTACATATGTAGTGACAGTAGACTTCCTATTATTGTCAACCACTCACACTGTGACCAGATCACTTCCATTTTCAGTGATTCTTTTTATTTTTTAAACACATATTCAGATGTAAATGAATAAATGAATGAATGGGTATACATGCATGAAAACACATGAGTATTGGGGAGACATCCAGGTGTGCTAATCTGATTTCTCATAATCAGATTTCTGATGTTATCTGATAAAACAGATCAGATTATACTCTTTACATGATAATTTGAATAATCTGACAACTCCAGGAATCGGATTATGATCAGAGTTTTAGTGTGCATGTAAACAGGTTCAGTGTTAATACACTAACTCTGTACACCTGTTGCATCCTTTTACGTTCATCCCACAACCGGGATAAGAGTGCATATTGATGACAAAGCAAACAGTCAAACATTGTATTATTATTGGCGTGCGCACTTGCATACATTTAGTTTCAAGCTGTTTGAGCTTGAAGTTTCAACTCGTGTTTCCTGATGTGGCCCTAAAGCCTCCCTGTGTTTAAGTGAACAGCAGGGGAGGGAAGCAGTCAGCAATACTGAGTTAAGAAGGAAAATGTGCTTTAAAAACTAAATTACCATTAAAAACAGTAGCAAGCTGCAACCCATTTTGTTTTGGGCTGTTTGGCCAGCAGCAGGTGCTTGTGGAACACATGGAGACACATTCCTTTAAGTGCCTTGCTCAAGGCCACCTTGACAGTAGTTGCTGAGGCAGGGGAGGATAATGCACACTCACTTTTTTAAAAGTCCCAGCAGGTCCCAGAAAGTGAGGTCCCAGCAGGGCCTGGAAAGCGAGGTTTCTCACAGCTCAAGGCTACTGCTGCCTCAAGACATGGTGAGATGTTTCAGCTAAAGTAATGTGCAATGCTCTTCCATCACCTTTTGTTGTTTTAAACACTAAAATAAAATCATACAGAGCTAAAAACAGGAATCCTGGGGATGCCAAACCCTTCCCAATAAACCCATTCTGATCTGAGGGGCTACCAGGTCTCAGTGATCCAGTGACGACCCATGATAATAATTAAAAACATATAGAAGTTGTTTCTTTGAACATGAAATTAGTAAATGTCCCCAAGTGTATAATAAGCCAATAAAGTTTTGTCTGTTTGTTTTTTTTTCTCCAAGAACTGACTCTACAATGGCATTAAAATACCAAGAAATAACAGCAAATGTAATTTTTCAACATAGTTGTGTCATAAACAGGTGCGTAGTGACATGCTGCACAGGACACACTGTACATGAAAACAGTTAAAGCTGCAGGAGCAGAAATTAAAACAGCAGTATTTGAAAATGCACACCTGAGATTGACCTGTGTCCGTCTTTCTCATGGCTGTATGTCCAGGAGATAGGGTCCAGTGTTTTTAAGTAAATGCATTCCAAAGTCTGATAATGACATTCTTGGAGTTACAGAATCATTTTCAAACACCCATTTTCAACAATTAAGCTTAATTAAACTTGTGGGTGTTATTCACAAGTGAAATACCTTTTGAAATAAAAATCCCACTCTGCCAACAGTTATGACCAAAACTTTTGAGAGAGAGAGAGAGAGAGATAGAGAGAGAGAGAGATAGCTCACTGTTACCTCAGTAGTGTTTTGAGTTTCAACAGAGTTTCAACATCAGTTGAAACCAACTACAGAGCAGCAGAATGCACATACACAAGAAATGGGATTGACACCAGGTCATGTCCTTCCCTCATGTGAGAAGTGTTAATGAGTCTTGCCATTTGTGACTGGTTAAATATACAGTAATAATAGCAGATTTGGATGGTGTTTCTGCATTTGGAGCCGGAGGACTGAAGCATATGGTGCTCCGGTTAGAGGAGCCCTCAAGGAGATTTGTCGATAGATGTGCATGTTTGTCACTTTTAATGCTAATCAAGGCGTCTCTGCTCTCCAAACTCCAACACACACATTCCTGTGAGGTAGAAGGCTTGATCGATAAAGACTATACCATCTCTAAGTAGCTTCTCTCACCATTATAGTTCCTCCAGCCTTTTCTATGGCTACGGTTGCTCATTTGTAAGTGCGGCATGTTTCCCCGGCTGTGGCTTTATCTTTTGTTGCTCTGACTGTTTGCCATTCAGTTTATGGGGCCCACACACACACACACACACACACACACACACACACACACACGCACACACACAGCACACACACATCTATGGATCCCTCTCTTTTATTATGGGAATTCCAGGCACATGTGAGTGAAGCAGAAGCAGCTCAGATACCCCTCCCCCACTGGCCGGCATCCCCTCATTCTCATGGATTTCTCATGGGGGAAAGGCAGACGAAAGGGAGGAGGAGGAGGAGGAAGGAGGAGGTGGGAAAGAAGAAGGAGGAGGTGGAGAAGGGAAGGAGAGCTAGGCTAATTCATCAATAATCTTTACCTAATCCCTCCCCTTCTCCCTCTCACTCTCCTACTCTCTCTGCCTGCAGGCATTCAAGCAATACATCCATCCCCCGCCCCACCTCACTCTCTCACACACAGCCCCTGTACACACACTCACATGCACACACATAGCAGTCTGCCTGAACACGTCCAGAGGGAGAGGATGAATCGAGCTGGAGAGTGTTATTTCTTTTGCCTGTGTGTGTCTGTCAGTATGTGTGGTGGAAGCGGAGTCCACTGAGGGGCTGTGTGTCTTAGCTCTGACCGGGAGCTGAAACAGTGATTATAGACTAGAGACTAGGTGTGGCAAGATGGGGCGGCGTCAAAGGCTTTGTCTGTAGTTCCCGTACAGCCCACCAACCAGGACAAGGCTCTCCGCCTGTCTATCAGAGTCTGTCCCGGAGCCACGCTCAGTCTGGGATTGAAAGAGCCGCTGCATGCGTATGGGGCTGAACCACTCTTGAACCGGGACCTAAACCACGGGGAATAGGACAAGCACAAGTTCAAGAAGCTCAGTGGAATCTGTGGGACCAGCAACAAGGGCATGAGCAAGTGAAGAACTGCCGGCGTAGATTTCTGTTTTCTTTTTTTTTTTACCCTCATTTATTGTTGTTTTTGTAACATATGACAAAGATCTTTTAAAGAGGAACCAAAGAAGCCAGACTTCTGTGGAAAGCCCAGTCTTTTGAAGAGTCTTTTCTCTTACTGGAATTCAGAAAGAGTCTCTTGTTTTTCCTCATTTAAAGGATGCCATTTCAATGATAAAACCATTTGGAATATGGGACTTTTAATCTATGATTTGCACCATGGGGACAGGCAACTATGTTTTTTTGCTCAACTCTGGGTAATTTTGATAAGTATGTGAAATTTATGCTTGGTGATGATTTTACTGTAGTCGTAGCTTTGTTGACTTGTTTTTCTCAACTCGTGCAGTTCAACACTTCAAACCGAGCCTCATTCTATGTCTTTAACTTTTTAAAACTTTTTACTTTTCATTTTAAAAAGTTGCATACAGTTCACTTTTCACTCTTCATCATTTTTAATGTCTTTGCTATTGCTGTGGGTGTTTTTGTGTTTTGTGTCCCGCGTCAGAGGCAAACAGTGATTGAACTTGTTACGTCCCAGATAAAGGTCACTGGTTGTGCACCTTGTTAATGTTTACATCTATTTTATTGGGCAGCCTGTGGTCTCAATGCTTGACTTGTAATGGCTAGTTACCATCTAATTAGTGTGAGCTGACCTTCTCCATTTTCTGTGGCTCAATGAGTAGAGCAATCCTCTGTTGCTTCTTGTTTATATATAATTCATTTTTCATGTCATTCAGACTCTCCTCTTTGCCTCTCTTTCCTTCTCATGCTTCCTTCTCAACCTGTTACTTTTTAAAATTTGAACTCTTTTTAAATAACCCATGTGCAGTTTAATAAGGAAACTTACCAAAAGTTTAACTGAAATCTGTTTTTCCTCCACAGCTCTTGCAGGAAAAGTTTCTCCAACCAGCTCAGATGCCCTCCTCAGTTCCTCAGCGATGACGGCCAGTCCTTCACCGCCCAGTGTGTACCTCCCCGCCAACTTCAAAATGTCCAATGCACAACTGGCTTTCTTCTTGCGGGAGGCTCAGATCACAGGACCAGGTGTTGGCGGCAGTGGTAAGAGCAGCGGCAGCAGCTCCAGCTCTGGACACCCATTACAGCGCTCAGAGAGTTTTGTGGTCTTTCAGACAAAAGACCTCCCTGCCATCAACATAAGCTTTGGGCCCTTTGCCCGGGACCAGGCCCTGTCCAAAGAGCTACTGCAGCCAGCCAGTCCACTGGATATTCCTGGACAGCTGACAGTCAACTGGAAGGTGAGAGCCTTCATTGTCCAGGCCCGGGTTTTCTCCAACAACCCCACGGTCCAGGTGTTTTTCTACATTGCTGGTCGTGACTGGGATGACTTCAAGGCTCAGGACAAGCTGCCGTGCGTCCGCCTACACGCCTTTAGAGATGTCCGTGAAATTAAAACCTCCTGCCGCATGAAAGGAAACCTGGCTCAGTGCTTGGCCCAGCTGGATCTGCCTCCATCCTGGTTTAACACCAATGTGGCTCCTCTGGGTCGGAGGAAAGGTTCCAGTGATGCACTCCTGGATGGCCTAACCAGTGAGACCCTTCAGGCTGAGCTCTACTACACACTCCATGAGCCTAACCTGGAAGGGGAGTGCAGTGAGGGCTCGGGTCATAGGGGAGGTGGTGCTTCCAGAGGAGAACCTCTGTCACAGCACCCCCTGCTGCGCATCGGGAGCATCAGCCTCTACCAGACCAGTCAAGAGCAGCTGCTGGTGGACAAGCAGTTAGACAAAAACATGTTCCTCAGGTTGCCTGAGAAGCCCCTAAAACCTGGTGAGACCCTCAGGATCTTCCTCTACCTGATGCCCAACTCCACTGTCGAACAGTTCACCCTCAAGTAAGTTCCACTAAAAATGTTCACTGTGGACATGTGTGCCTTCTGACTGCATCTGCAGCTTCAATCTCTTTCCCTCTAAAATGTCACATTTAGCATGTATATGAGCAAATTTACCCTTTAGAAAAACATTAATTGAGCCATTTGTATGCACATTGCGTCAAATTTCCTATTTCCATGTAATCACGTATGCAATAATTATTGATGATTAGATTGTTTGCCTCCTTCCTCAAAGACCCTCTAAGCTGCAGCATGAATTCTGCATCTAGTGAAATCCCCAGTGGACAGGCTTATAAGGAATAACTAATCAGCTCTCATATAAGGAGAGTGATTGTCACATTACAGACTTATTAACCAGCCTCATTCAGTAGCATAATTAGATTAAGGTTTTTTATAACCTCTATATTAATCACATTATTTTTTATGATAACACAAGTCCATGGTGTGTGTGTGTGTGTGTGTGTGTGTGTGTGTGTGTGTGTGTGTGTGTGTGTGTGTGTGTGTGTGTGTGTGTAAGTGTGGCCAGAATTATGTAATCCCAATCCATGCTAAATTCTCTGTGTTGGGCATTAAAGCACGTGAGTTAACCCGCTGTTTATGTGGGCTTATGTCCGACTGAAGAGCCAAATGAGCATGTAATCACATATTTCATCCCTCCTATTAATTCATCCTTCTCTGAGCCATGGCAGGGGTAATGAAAGCCGAGTAACATATGGAGGCTAAAACAGGGTTGAAATGGACTAGTACTGTTCGGTTCACCTTTTGAAGTTGTGTCTTAGCATCCAGAGATTTTTTTCTTTTCTCTCAGGATAGGATTGCATAAATTTGCAGTGGCCTCCTACTCAAAGTATCTTGAGGAAAAGCACAAGTCCTGTGCTGTTGGACTTGGGAATAGTTTAGCATGTCAATATATCTTGCGTTTACTTTAGTATTAAACTCACACAGTATTACCGTACTGAAGAAACTTTGTTTGCTATTGTTATGACATGGGGGTATGCACTTATCTATTATTATACTCCACAAAATGACCAGTTTTTATTATCTCTGTATGAAGTGCAGCAAATTCGGCAATGATAAGTTGACAATATGATTAACTGTGCAGTATTTTTTTCATGCATAAAAGACTTATTTTAATTGCGAGAGAAATGTAAAATCAATAAAAATGTAATTATATCAACCTGCACATTAACACACAATTATAAAATGGTTTCTAATGAGAATTTCACACACAGTGCTGAAAGAAAAGAAAGGAAATTAAATCAATGTTAGCGTAGAAATAGCCATATTCATCAAGTTTATTCTAGTTAAAGATGTTGAGGTAGTGGTTTATAGAACAAATTTGTCAGGATACACTACAAAGACATAAATCCTTTACTTTTTAACTAAGACTAAAAGTAGTGGATATCAGTTCTCAACCTTTCCTCTCTGCCTTTATCCCAGCTTTCCTGAATAACACAGCCATTTTTTAATTCATCTTCTCCCATTTTTGTGCATTCATGTTCATTTTTATATTTTTTGACACCAGGGCTGTTCCTCAAAAAGGCTATAATGGCCACTTACAGTAGACAGTGTTTGCCAACAGTAAATTTCAGTTTGACTCTTAGCCTGTGGAAACAGAGCTGAGGGAACGTGAGGATTGCCTCTCCTCTTCGGTCTCTGCTCGTCTTTCCTCTCAGCATTTGGCCACACAATATTACTATATATTCAGGGTTAGAAAATAACTGATTATTTGCACTTGACAAAGCTCAGGGAAAGTTCGTTTTTTCTCTGCTCGTAGGCGTGAAGGCAGCAGGAAGAATAGAAATGCAAGAAAGCCAGCATTACCACCAAGCACATGAGTGATGATGAAACACACTGTAAATATGATTGTTGTTATCTTAACTCAATATCTTGCAGACTGCAGTTGGGAGATTTGCATAGTGTTACAGCAATTAAACCTCAATAACTCATTAAGCTTTGGTGCAGCAGGAAACTGGATAATATTTCTCCCATTTCGGCACCATTTTTGACCTGAACATATTAGAAAAGTAGGGGCAATTATCTCAAATGAAGGATACATTGAACACCTCAAATTATACAGATCTACATGACTTTTCTACAGGATGAACCTCCCGGTGTAACTGCACTAATTTTGTTTTTGCCAGGGACTAATAACTGTAATTATTGATGAATTTATCTTATCTATGCCACAGTTAGGTTTCATTTTATACACCTCTGATGGTAGTTTGTTACTGAGGGCGAGCATTTATTGGGAGTTAATGCTCGAAGTATGTGTTAGATGGACATAAGTTACAGTTTTCTGTAAATTTAAACATTATACAAAACATATGATGTAAGGAAACTACAGAAGACAGCATGCATAATGTAGTGTGAGAAGTGTGGTTTTTTTTCTGTTTTTTTTTTTTTTAATTTATAAATGTAGTAAAACAGGCATAGAGGGTGGTAATTCACAAAACTAATCCTTTCATTTGACTTATTTGGTTTTAAGCTGCATTTCTTAGTCAAAAGCATTTCTGTAGAGGGTGTTTTCAATCGAGAAACTAAATGGAATGCTGTGAAAACAAAGGACAAAAGACCTAAGTGTTTTAATAGTGTGGGTCATAAGGGCTGCTGAAATCCAAAATTGATTTCTGAGCTAGAGCTTTAGAGTTTTATGTTTAGATGTATAGATATTCTTACAGTCCTCCCTCAGACTAGAGTAGTAACCATTTTTTATCCGAGTCCCTGCCCCCAGGAATCCCAAGTATTTGTGTTCACACTGTCAAAGCAACATTTACACTCCCTAAGACTCCCCCTCTGTAAAATGTAAGATCCAGTGTCAGTCATAATAGTGTGTCCTTCACAGCACTGGGCCGCTGTCTGACTGTGTTCTTTACTTTAGCGGATGTACGCTTTCGTCTGAAATCTAGATTTACAAAATAGTTCATTAAATCAGGGAAATGGGGCCGTGGCTGTGGGAATGTGTCAGTCCAGACATGGTGTGACAAAGTTACACTGAGGCTTTGTAGTACAGTGAAAAGGCTTTGTTATGTCCCCTGCCTCTTGAAACATTTACTGACCATGTTAGCATCTGTACACCACTGCAGTTCTCAGACAGCCTGTCTTTCTGAGCCCTCGCTGGGATGGAAATGAGTAGTGATAAAACAGGGGAGTTAAAACGGAGATGGGGCAGGGAGAAGAAAGGCCAGTTTGAGCCTCCTGAGTGACTCGACTCAATCGGGTGTGAATTCAATAGTTCTGGAAGCCAACTGTCAAGTCGTCCCTGCACATCGAGGAAGATGATTAAAGATGCAATAAGGAGCGTCTTTAAAGATGAATCAGAAGTACCCTTCCCTCTCCTCTGCCTCTCCCTCTGCATCAGTAGATTCTTCCAGTTTTCTTCTTTTCATTCGTTTGCCTTTGAAGATCTTTGACTTGTTATTACACATGATGGCACGGCAGCCAAGCAGAGGGCAGAACTTGGCCACTTGTGGAATCTGCCTGTGCTTTCCTGCGGCCACATTGGCACTGTCAGATACGTATACTGCATGAAGTTTGTGTCATGCAATATGATCTAGTGCAGTGATGTGTAAAATGCGGTTACCATGGCAATTGAATAATCATATGCATTGCAGTGTTTAATGTACCCAGGGTCTTCCGCTTAATGCAGACTGATATTGCTTTTCACGGATGACTCTTATCCACACCTTG
>JAPQRP010000007.1:9993322-10003430 GCA_037367295.1 Apogon hyalosoma
CACACGCACACACACACACACACACACACACACACACACACATCTGCACCTCTTCTATAAACCGTGAATCTAAGATGTATTTCCTATGGACTGTGACAGATGAATGATGAATTTACCATCACATACTAACACTACAGTGAGTAATAATACTGGTTCTTGACAGCTGTTTGCTGCCAGTGTTGGGATGTACAAGTACTTCTATGAAAGTACTGTCTTTGCTACAGTATTTCCATTTTCTTCTACTTCAGTTCTACTACATGTCATAATGTCCTTTATACTAGACTACACTTATGACAAACAGCTTAGATAGGCCAACTAGTTACTTGGCAGATTTAGATTATTGTGATGAATTAAAAATCAACTGTCTTATGACATCTTATTATAGATTAACATAGAAATTAAAAAAAATAACATTAGATAAAATTAACATATTGAGGCATCAATAAAAAAATATGTTACTCTGATCATTCTATACTACTTTTGGTACTTTACTTTGCTTTTATAATAAAATAATGCCCAAACCTTTGTATCTAGTCAGGTTTTCATTCAGGATTTTTATTTGTAGTAGTAGTTTTACAAATGAGTGTGAGCTACTTTTACTAAGTAAAATCTCAGAGTACTTCCTCCTCCTCTGCTTGTGACTCATTTTAGGATCACAGGAGGAACTGCAACAAAATTTATGTGCACAGGTTGATAATATGTTGAAATTATATGTTAATATATATAATTGCTGTTTTAATACAAGTAAAATGTTCAGCATCACAGCACTCTCACTGAGTAGTAATTAAGAGTTCCAGAAAAGTTAAATAGGGCTGAGTGTTCAGCTGCCAGACTTACAGTAAAATATATAATAAAATATTACGGACCTCACCGAAAACACTGAACTACTGTTACACTATTGTTTGAGGTTTGTGTTGGATTTTAGAATGTCTTGCCAACTACCAAATGGTTGACATTTTGATTGCAGCTACTGAATGCAGTGGAGCATTTAGCAGCTTTTACTTAGCAAACATGAGCACAGTTAACATAGGGTAAATAATGGACTCACATATTGACTGGTGGCCACAAAGCAGAACTCTGGTTGAATACTAATGTGGGGGAATATCTGCTGGATGTTTAGGGAGCTTAGTATGAACAAAATGATTTGGCATGTGTAAGACTAGCTGAAAAGTACAAGCCAAATTGCCAGTCAATAGCTTTCAGATATAATTTACTACCGTTTTCAAAATAGCCAGAAGGAGTTTATACAGTTTAGAGTACTCTTAACTTTTGGGTTTCACAAAGGAGTCTTAATGTAATATTAGATCACACTTCGCTCCCAGATCAGTCTACTAAAAATTCTGACTGAAGCAGTGACCACAAAAATGTTGATGTAGATGACAAAGAAACAGCTAAGTCACAGTTAATTAGTGTAAGCATTGGTCACATGTATGACTGTGAGCCAGTTACGTCAGACTAGAGCCCGACCGATTAATCTGCCCACCGATTAATTGGCTGATTATTGCGTATCACCGATTAATCAACATCAGCCAATATGTAGCTAATGTATTGATTTTTTTGCTGCGAGGAGATTCTGTCGCTCACTGCTCCTGTGTGTCTCTGCTGCCTGGAGACTTACAGGAATAGTAAAGTGTGTCAGTTTCACTTTCACTTCCGCTCCGACAATCACAGTAACACCCCCACCCCCTTTCGAAAATCACAGACCAATGATAGTCCTTTCTTCAGGGATACTGAGCCACTAGACTCTGGTCTCCCTTTTAAGAACCTGAAGTTGTGATCTGTTTGCACCTAAAGATTGGGATCTTACATCTTTAGTCTATATATCTTTGGTTGCACCAACTGACAGAAAAAAATATTTTCTAATTTGGGGTTTCTTTGAAAACTGATTATTATTATTATTATTATTATTATTATTATTATTATTATTATTATTATTATTATTATTATTACTGCAGAAAGTTCACTAAACCCTAGACATATAAAACAATGATGAGACCACTGATTATTTAGCCAAAGGTAACTATCCTAAGTCTGACTGTAGAGTTTTCATAAGTGCTAAGCTGTCCTTTATGTATTTATTTGTTTGTTTATATTCTGTACCTGAATTTGTAACTGTTAAAATTATTCCTCAGAGGTTTTCTACAGGAGTCTTAATTTACCCAGAGTTCAAAACAAATCAGTCCTTTAAAAAACTGCAGGAACTGAAACACTGGTCTGAGTTTTAAAATATGCACCTTCCTTCTGTAGCACTGTTCTCTAAGTCCAAATCAAGAGCCTAAATAGAAATATAGATAGTGGATAGTACAGTCACCATGCTGCATCTGAAGAATCTGATCAGTAGCTAGTAATAACAGCTGTCATTCATGTATGTAACTGCCTACCTGTCAGAAAAACACTTGTGATCAGATAAAATTAGGACCTGGACTTTGGACTGTTACATGCCAGGAGGGCTATCACTTTGAGCTGGAAGAACGTGGAAGTTCCTTCTATAAAGCAGTGGATAAAAGAACTATCAGAGTGCGTTGGACTGGAAAGACTGACTTATATTACCAAAGGGAAACTGGAGGAATTTGTACAATTATGGGAACCTTATGGTATCTGGAAAGTAGGGACATGACATGCAAATTATTACTGTTTTATTTTTTTATTATCATGACTACTGTATTTTAATTTCATTTCTACATGTATGTATACATGTTCATAAGAATATATGTATTTTATTTTTGTGTGTGTGTGTGTGTGTGTGTGTGTGTGTGTATATATATATATATATATATATATACATTTGGTGCATGTGTATGTGGTGTGAATGGATGTGTGTATGAGTGTTTGTGTTGTTTTGATTCATGTTCTTTATGTACATTATTATTTACTTTGTTTGCTTTTAATACCAATAAAAATATTGTGAAACCTGTTGGAGTAGAATTTCTACAGACTGAAAACATAGTCAAGGAGAAGCAGAAGTCTCATGTCCTCTCAGACCACTTGAATTACAAAATGCTGGAAGGTAATAATGGGATTTTTGCCCAGTGACACTAAAAAACTACCAAACACTGCAGCTTGTAACAGATTTGTGCAACAGATAAATAAGGACATTTATGTGAAGTCTCTTAGTTAAAGCCAATTTTGTGAAACTCATCCCTTGACCTAACTTAACAAACTCTGTTCTTAATATTGTCCGTTTTTGATCGGCCACACCTTAAACTGGGTCATCTAGAGGAAATATTCAGCCAATCACAGTAAAGAAGCAGTATTTCAGGATACGGCACTATATACATGAGTGCACACACATCCAGAACAGGTTTTAGGACAATTTGGACTTTTCCCACTTCTGTGTATAAGCTCTAATTAAAGACCATTTTAATGAGCCAAAACTGTAATGTCTGCTACTTTACAATCTGACACACCATTAAAAAAGATGAGGTAATACACCATGTGGCTCAGCAGGAGCTTTTTCTGTGTTTGCCATCTGTGAGGACTCACACTTGTAATATAGGTGCATTTTTTTTATTCTAACACAAGCATAAATTATTGCTAAGGCTAATGAAATGTTAATTATTCCCACTGTAACTTAACATGCTTGCTTTGCCAAAGATTTCACAGTGGTATGTAGCCAGAAATATTGTTTCATTCATATCTGTGTGGCAACTTATTTGCAGGACATCAAAGGTTCATGTAAGTAGCTTAACCTTACACTACAAATTATTTGGTTCTTGCCAAAATTAAAAAAAAAACAAAACAAAAAAACTTAGATTCAGAAGCGTTAGATAATTTATCTTGTTTTAAGAGTTACTGTCTTATTTTAAGTGTTCATACATCTGTAGACATGCTTATTTCTAGATTTAACAATATTAATTCAAGAGATCTTGTCAAGTGAAATTATCTTGCTGCATGGACAGATATTTCACTTGTTTTTAGTACCTTTTTCCTTCGATTTAATGTTTTTATCTTGTTATTAGACACCCCTTTTTTTCAGTGAATGAGACTTTAAACGGATGTGCTGTTCCTGCATGTTTATAAATGCAGTCAATAACGACAAGCTGCCATTTTCACAGTGGTGACTCAGTAGCATTTTCACTGAAGTAAACACAGCTTTGTTGGAAAAGATGCACATTAACTAATTTCGCATTATCCTCATCTATGTGCACAGCGCGCTACTCCAGAGGCCTGGGTACAACATGCAGTATTCAAATGCCTTGGCTACAAATAAATGCTGGAAGAGAGAGAGCGCTGTGGAAGCCAGGGACAGTGACCCACATTCAGCAGTAGTGGCTTCATCCCCGGCAGCTAGATGGTTGCTTGCGCCTTGTGTAGGAAACCGAGCAACTTCCTGACCTCATCCTCTTGCTTCCTGCCAGCTCTTGCAGGCTTTCTCTGCCACTCTCTCACTTTCTCTCAGCTCTGTTCAGCATCCCATGTCTCATTGTCACTGTCAGTGCTGTCTTTTCCCGATGCTTTGATGGGAAATGTCAGCACCTCTCTCTGCGGAGCGTTAGCACGTTCAGATCGTATGACTTGGGAAGTGATTCGGCTGCCACGGGCCGTCTTGTCAGGACACATTGGGTGACATGGAGAACCGCTGTTTATCAGCACTCATCTCCAATAAAAGAGGAAGAGGTCAGGACTCACTCACTTCAAAGTGCTACTACTTCCACTTTTGACAAAATAAAATAAGGCCTCTCCATTAGGCTGAATTATGTAAGACTATCAGAGTAAAGGAGCTGAGTACTTGTAATCATCTACTGTTTTAAGCTACTGTACAGTGGTGGAAAAAAGTTTTTGGACTCCCCATGCGTTTGTGATATATAGTATTAACCCATAAAGACCCAAACATCCATCACTGACCTAATCCATCTACTGATATAAACTGTTTAATACCTCTTGATCCATTAATCCTATCAATACATGTAAATAATTGGTGTAAAATACAGTTTATCATCCTTTCATAGTCATCAGATATGACCCATTTGGACATTCAGAGGCTCTGTAGTGAACGTGAAAACACTGTCATCTTCCACAGCATTAATTCACCAGTAAAACCCATGGGGTTGGATCAATGAAGTGGATGGAGACAATTGGTTTATGTTCAGTTATTGATAGATTTGACTGAAAAAGTCACTTTTTCTTCAGTTTTCTCTGTTTTTAGTATAATAACCCTCAACTTTAATCTGAGCTTTTCTGAATATTTACATGATCAGCAAATTAAATGAAGGAAAATACCTGATTTTCACTGAAAAAGCAGAAAATACGGAGGAAAATATTATAATCAATGGTAAAAAAAAAATCACTTAAGAAAGGTTAAATATAAAACTGATTTGGGGTCAACCACAGAAATAGCACTGGGTGTTTACTCTTAAGTCATTGAACTGCCCAGTATTGTTCCATTCTCCAAACCCACATGATCCCATCTGCACATGCTCTGTTCTGTTGAGGACAAAATAGAATATTTCAGCAAGATAATGAAACACATCCACAGTATGACATGTTGAAACTGTCAAGAATTTAGATTTGTTTTTTGTTTTTTTTTTTCTTGTTAACAAAATGTAAAAAACAAACAAAAAAAAAGCATTTGATTGTTTCTGTGGGATGCAGCCACACCTTTTGAAAAATGTATTTTGAATAATAATATTTCATGATAATATGTGTAAAATTTCAAGCATATCTGAAAACTTTTTCTCCACTTCTGTATACATGTATCTTTACATTGCTACATATCTGGGCAAATATTGCACTCTGTAATCTGTTAAATTTGTCCTACAGCCTTAGTTACTATTCAGATGAAGAATTAACAGAATGGATAATACAAGAAGCTTAAAAAGAAATCAATTTCCCCTCTTTCATCTACATTTGTCTACAAAAAGTGTCATAAGTATGCTGAGCAAAAATATGTAATTTCAAGCAGCGTCTCTGTGGTAGTGACTCAACTATCTGTTGAAAAAAGGAACATGCAGGTCGATTATTGTTTTTTGGTACAAAACAGTATTTGCCACAACGAATGTCAACAGAGCGATGTTGATTTCAGTGGTACAATGAACCTCTTTCAACATTTCAACACCAAAAATCAAAGCTTAAAGAAGAGCTGAAAACATATCCCTGTATCAGATTTGAGTGTTTTCTTCTTGCTTCTGTCATTAATATGTGATATATCAGATTTATCTTGTGTCCTTACATACACAACCTGTTTCCACCTGCATTTAACTATATACATTTCAGCTTTAACAAGTCCTTTAACCCTCAGACCATATAACCCGTGGTATGGAAAAAATATATAACTGTTTCAGAAGATGCAAATGAGTGGACTGCATCAAGTAAAGAAAATAACTAAGAACTCAAGGGATTCAGACTAAACAGCTGTGTAGCCTTCAGAAAACGACTTATCAGTGAGGCTAATAAAAAAAAGGCTTCCATTTGCTCAGCAGTATCAAGATTGGACTGTGTTTCAGTAGGAAAAGTTCATGTGGTCTGATGAGTCCAGATTGACCCTGTTCCAGAGTGATGGACATATCATGGTGAGAACAGTCATGGATGAAGTGATTACCCATCATGCCTAGCACCTACAGTACAAGCCTTTGGGGACAGTGTGTTGATCTGGGCTTGTTTTAGTTGGTCAGGTCTAGGTTTAGTAACGTTGCATGTCCACAAACAGAGGTTAGCTGAACCAGAATATGCTGAATGAGCAGGTCTGAACATCAGTGGGTTTTTTCTTTGCTAATGACACAGACGTATTCCGAGATGACAATACCAGGATTAATTTGGCTCAAATTTGGAAGTGGTTCAGGGAGCATGAGACATCAATTTCATACATGGATTGGCCACCACAGAGTCCAGACCTGAACCCCATAGAGAATGTCTGGGATGTAATAGAGAAAACTTTACATAGTGGTTCAACTCTCCCATCAACGATCCAAGATCTTAACCAAAACTGAATGCAACTATGGATGTAAGTGCTTAAATTTATCAGAACAATGCCCCACAATGAATGTGCACCGGGAGCTAAAGGTGATCCAATGAAATATTAGAGGGTGGGACTTTTTTTGGCCAGGCTGTTTTGTTTTTTTTTAGTTGTATTAAATATTTTTACACTTGGTACTTTTACTTAAAGGATCTGGATTCTTCTTCCACTCCCAGACTGCAGCAGTCTTACCACTTCTGCTGCTTTCTTTCTATGAACTTTGAGGTCAAGCAGGATGGAGGGAATGTATTTACCATTGTGAACTTTAATGTGTGTGGATCTCCTCCTAAAGGCCTTTGGCACAATCCACAAAAGGGGGGTATACTGTATGTGCCAAGATTTTAATGAAATGGGCTGTTTTGAGCTGGGGTTAGTTTTTTTAATGCTTTAAGAAACTTGCAAGGATCAGCGCTCTGTGCCAGGCAAAATTCAGATATTTATGCGGGTTTATTCCTCTCCTTGGCTACTACTAAAGGAATTCTGCTCTTGTCTAACCCTGAATGTTCAAGCTGAGTGCCATTGTTTAGATAATTATAGTTTGTTCGCTTATTTCAAACTGATATCTATTGAGGGCTTTTTGTTATGCTCAGCATGTCATTGGTTATTGGCGCAGCTCTCTATAAAAGCCTTTTAGCATTTGCTGAGACAAACGAACCAACCTAAGCTGAACCGTTTCAACCCAAAACCACAAAGTTCATTTCAGTCAAGTAGGCAACAGTAAACTGATTAGGCATTTGCATATATTGTACCTGTATATCTGTGGACTTTCCATCCAATTTGTATTAATAGTATTCACATTTGTTAACATAGTGAGTCAGGAGAGCCCCAGTCTAATCAGCAGATTCATCACAGTCTCTCAGGGGCTTACACTTTTTTGCACTATTTCCATGACCAGGGAAATGTTCAGCTCTCATTCATTAACCTCCTCAACCCTGCTGCAGCCACTGGAGGGCTTTTTAATAAGCACATGTTGTGTCAAAAACATTGTTCACATTTTACATCCTAAAATAGATGCCCAAGTGTTAAACCAAACCCTTCAAATGTAAGAAACTGTGGCATAATGATGTGTCAAATTCCAACAGTGAAATTTGTAAAATGGTTTAATTCGCTTGCACTTTACCTGTGTATTTCCATCTTAATGCTGCTTTACGTTTTTACATCTCAGAGGCCAGTATTAAATATTGTTTAGTCTTTCATAGCTTTATGTCATTTTCAAAACTAAATTTTTCATGCTCTTCCAAAAACCATAAATGTGTCCAAATAGTCCCTTTTGCTTCATAAAGTTCCTAAATGAAATAACCCAGAAGTATCAGTCAACAATGATAAGAGTTGTTTGAACTCTCTGAACACAAAGGAAAAGAGCTTCAATGGTTCTTTTAGTGTCTCCTCTAATATAGGATACACTGGAGCATCCTTTACCAAAGCGGAGGACAGAATGCCCTCCCACAATTCACTGCAGCGGTACCCAGCTGTTCACAGACATAATCCACATGACATCAGGACGTGACACTTGTTGGTGTAAAATGGGAGATTGATGCTGTGGTTACTTTAGATGAGTTAGATCTCCAAAACCTATAGTTATTATTCTTTAGTTTTCAGCTCCTTCAATCATAAACACCTTAATAAAACTAAATGTACGTAAATGACCTTGTAAATTCCTCTAATATTTTCCATCAGGTCATTTTTGCTGATGACATAAATGTATTCTTGTCACACAAAAACCCAGACAGCCTACAAAATCTGGTAAATTATGAATTAATTAAAATAGACAACTGGTTCAAATGTAATAAACTATCTTTAAATATAAATAAAACTAAGTTTATCATATTTAGTTCAAATAGAATCTGGAAAAATATCGGAAAGCTACAGATTGAAATAAATGGTAGAGCTATTGAGAGAGTCAACAACACCAAATTCCTAGGAATGTATATATATATATTCATTTTTAAATTTCAAAAAGCACATTGAGTATCTAACTAATAAATTATCCAAATATGTTGGTCTCTTTCTCAAGCTAAGACACAGTCTTTCTCTTGAAGCTCTCCTAACTCTGTATCTGTCTCTATTTGAACCACATTTAAATTATTGTAATGTCATATGGTGTAACACGTACTCTAGTTACCTTGAAAAACTAAAGATTTTACAGAAGAAAGTTATACATGTTATATCACGGGCAAATTCCAACGCTCAGATCCTCTCTTTTATAGGCTCAAGCTTCTGAAGCTCCCAGAATGCAACAGTTTACACAATGCTTGTAATATGTATAATGTAGTACACAAGCTAAATGGTAGACTTTGCCATCTCATTCCAGTATAATATAACACCAAAAGAAAACCATTATTATGAGGGAAAACGTGTAAGCTGAAGTGTACCAGTTTTAGTGTTGCACACAGGGGTCTGGAATGAGATTGAAAACTCTATAAAACAGTCTCTTTCTTTTAATATATTTAAAAAGCACCTTAAACAAAAACTATTGCTGCTTTATGTTTAATATAACCCTATATGGCCTAATGAAGGGAAAAAAAAAAAGGAAATGTAGACAAACCAAGCTACTTTGGTTCATTTTTGATGTCATGTCTGTATATGTATAGTCATGTCTGACTATTGAATTGTCTGAGAATATTGGAACATGCTGACTACAGTAGGACTCAGGAAAAGGAAATGAAATGAAAACATCGTTAGACAATAAACACAATATTTTAAATGTGTTTGTAGTGATTCAGAACGTCTAAATTTATTAATGATTATAATGTAAATTGTGTTTTTATCACGTTAAAGGGGAACTTTGCAGGATTTTACCGTTTTGGTTCTTCTTTGCTGGTTGTGGTTCTTCACTGTTTTTCTAGCATTTTTCTCAGTGGAGCTCCCCCTACAGTTTTGGAGTACATATTTACTCTCGTAAAACCTACTGTTAACTCTCTCCCTTCAATCATTTGCATTTATTTTCAACAAAGCCGTGGATGAGAAAGGAAAAAATAGTGATCAAATAATTACTGGAGCGGAGTGGAATGGGAAACTTTAGCCGGACATTGAAATTTCGGACATTGTATGTTGTTGTTGTTGACATTGTATGTACAAATGTATTAGACGTCCTGCTTATTGAATTACCTGTCTCTGACTGAGGAATAATTTCACATTAATTGCATATATACATAT
>JAPQRP010000007.1:10010822-10029535 GCA_037367295.1 Apogon hyalosoma
CAACTCACGCCAACAATGAGTTTACTTCTTATCACCTATGTCTGACAATGCTATGTGTGTGTATAGACGTGTATCTAAAGGAAGAACAGAAGATAATTAACTCTTATACATACAGAGGGTTTTTATCTTAACAATCTTTACAATCTTAACCTACTGTCTAACTATTTAAATTAAAACATGATAAAAACAGAAATCTGGTCATAAAGAACCTATTACTAACCTTGTTGAACTAAAATAAACTAAACAAACAACACTTTACAGACTTTTTTTATGATCTTGAAAAAGTCTCATTTTTATATATATATGCCGGATCGTAGTCTGCAATTAAAAATGAGATCGTCAGCACCAAAATACGTTATTTCCAAATGCTATTTTCAGCTTCCCTGGTCGTGTCAGACAAGACTGGACTAATTTACAGCAGACTTACATCACTATAATGCCACACTGACCGGCAGAGTTCAGTGAGAAGTAAACTGAACGAGTGAGGAGTAAGATCTGTTCTTTTTCCTAAAGAAAGGGATTTGTTGGATTTATTTAGTTGTGATGGTGGACACTGGAACTGGAGCTGGACTGGAAAAAGAAAAAGAAAGATAAACAGGAGAGTGATAGATGACGGACTAAAACACTGGTAAACCTCTGCATTAAACCAATGGACAGAACTAATGGAGTTAAAGGAATGAAAACAGAGCTGGAGTTGTCCCTCTTCTTTCTACACAGGTACAGAACGCTTTTGTTCTTTATTCATATGCATTGGAACATTGTATTTGACTATAGTGGCTGTTGGAGCTCAGTCAAACACTTAGTAAATGCTTCTGCATTAGCCACATGGCTAGCTCTGTGGAGTCAGAAATCTGTTTTATTTGGAGCATTGTTTTAGTCCAAACTAAGGGCTTTGGAATGTTCATACCAGGGCCTGGATACTAAACTGCCCTTCAGGAACAAGACACTTATAAAAGTAGAATAGTGCTAATGCAGAATGATGAAGGTGTTGAAAGTCTGAAGTCATTTCTGACAATGCTTGAATACTTTGTGGAAAAGCTCGAGCAAATGTATATTATTGGGACACGTCTTTTAGCACCACTCTGTGAATAACACTCCAGAGCTCTGGAGAAAAACAGACATAGAAGCAGCAGTCGGACCCAAAGTTAGGTTTCACTTTTGTTTTCAGTTGCTAAACTACTACAAGCAGACTTTATGAAGCTTACTTGTTGTCTCATTTCAAACTGGTCTTCATTCATTAGCTTTGAAACAAACACACACCTTTACCAGAGTTATGCCTTTACGACAGTAGAGCTAGTGTTCATGGGAAGAGGAGTCTTTGTCCCTTAAAAACACCGCCGATTCCAGATGAAGGTGTCACTGCAATCCACTTCAAACAAATTCTCTGTATAGCACCTTTAATTACAAGTGTAATTAATCAAACAATACCCAGACTGAGCTGTTCCTCTAGGGGGTGCTGTCCCTCCTGCAACACAGAATAAATGATGATGATGACCAGGGCATTTTTCATGCAGCTAATTTGTATATTACATATATACACGCATAGATATATACATATATATGTTGAAAATTATTTAAAAAAAACAAGATGAAGACCAGGTAAAAACAAGACAATAGTGGAATGAAATTGAGTCAAAAACAAATGAAATAAGATGAAAACAAAGTAGATGTAAATGTAGAAAAAGCTGAAAACATGCAGGAATCAAGCTCAGGAAAGGACAAAAGCAGGATGAAAACATTAAAAAAAAAGGACATGAGACAAAAACAGGATGAAAATTATATAAAAGGTGAAAGAAGATAAAAGCAAGAGCAGAACAAGACAAAATGGTGTAACAAAGCAGTTAGCAGCTAAGAAAAGATATTACTGAGATGTGAAAACAGAGAGAAACCAAACATAATTTATCTTAAAACAGTATGTTGCCAGCTCCTGCCTTATTTATATTATTACAATTTAATTTATTACAATAGACATTAATCTGTAATACTGCTTCACTGCATGGAGACGCCTTCATTTTCATGTACTTTTAAAATACCATCAAGTATATAGAGTATCAGATATTTATTAGGCTCATGCATTTGCATTTTAAGTCTGTTTTTTTTTTCTCCAAATTTACATAGAATTTCCATTTGTCATGTAAACATTTGGGGCGGTGAAGGCGGGTCAATGGCAGTTCAAAGGCTCTGTGGTATTGTGTGCCCCTGGCTGTTTCTACTCTCTGTCTAATAATGTCGAGGGGACATTCTAACTATTCCAAATTGCATTTATATATGGTCAGTATTATCTGCAAGAATAGTTTGATAGCTTCCCTGGCTGAATAGAGGAGGACTGAATGAGCCCCCTCCCACCTGCATCCTCCCCCCACACATAGACCACCACACGTGAACCCTTTCTTTTTTCTTTCATCTTCAGTCTTTGTTCTTCTTGGGGGAGGAGTGGGTTCCACAGTGCAGGCTCCTGACGCTGGAAGGTTGTTATGTTAGGCTGATTTAAATTAGAATAATTTTTGAGCACACTCCTCAAAATTGATGCCTCCCAGCAAACTAGGACAGATTTGTTATGGCCATTTGCTATGCCCTCCCATGCTCTTTAATGGCTGTTTAGCACCCTGGCCTCGTAGCTCTGCACCGAGCCGTGAACTCTCACATTTCTTTCTTTTTTTTTCCCACATTTGAAGGAGAGTGGGCAGTACATTCCTTCATTTGGCAACACTGAACAACCCAGCCAAAAATAGGAATATATGAGGCCGTCTATATGAAGTGGGTTTGAAACATATCCAAGAAACAGAATTATACTCAATGGCGAGATTTTAAGGACTGTGGTTGTCTTTGTTTATTCCTCTGTGGGAAGTGTTTTGTTTAACAGAGCAATTCCTTCTTGTAGCACTAGAAAGCCTCCTGCAGCAGAGGAACCAAGAGACATTGAAGATGGTGTTATTTTAGGCTTAGGCTGGAAGGCTTTTCTCAGTTTTATTATTATTGTCCTGAAGGAAACTTCTTTTCACGTGCATTGCTAAGATCAATGGACGCACAGAAACAGAGCGGGGTTATTTTATAGACTGACTATTTGGTACAGCCATGACTAACTTTAAAGCTGCAATATGTAATACATCTGCATGTGATGAGCAGGGAATCAGCCATTTGTTGACATTACCAGACTCCATTTCTAAGCTAATGGTAGCAAGTACTACTCCCTGTTACTGTGACAGAGAAGCATTGAGAGCATAAACATCCCCCTTTGAATTTCTGGGAATAGGCCCGAGTCATACATATAGAAATAGAAAAACAGTGCAATGTGATCATGTTTAAAGGTGCATTATAACACATTAACACATTTGAAATAATGAGGTGATGAATAAAAGTGTATTTATTCATGCTTATTACATATTGTACCTCTGTATATAAGAAGTAGGGCTGGTATCATGGCCAATTTCCTTAATCAATTTAATTTCGATTCATAAGGTTCTGAATCGATTGATCACAATTCGATCCGATCCAATATCCATTCGATTCAGTATTAATTGATTGATTCAGATTAATTTAGTGACACCAAAGTACAATTTTGAGCTGTAACCAGATTATTTAACTACCACAGCCATGCAACACATCAATATTGACATTAGAAAGGAAATAAATATGAAATTTCAGCAGTCAGTTGCTGAATCTGCTCTGAAATAATGAACGGGACAGAACTTGGGTGGGGGGTGGGGGGTGGGGGGCGTCAAGTGACAGGGAAACGGCAGACACTTTAAGTTAATAGTCCTAGAAGGATTGGCTTCCGTGACCTGCCTCGGAGAGCCTCCACTGACCAGAGAGTCCGGGGGGCCAATTCCTCCGCACTGCAGGCTTGAGTTTGAGGCTGGGAGGACTCCCATGGATGCGTTTTCCCCACCCTTCCTCTGCTCCCCTCCCGTGCCAGATCCATTGTGAGTGAGATTAAGATGCCCTTTCTCCCCCAGGGGCCAGTGAGACAGACCCAGCCGCACCTTGGCATCGACACCCAGGTCAGGTCCTCACGGTCCTGTTCTGAGATATCGATCTCATCCACTATTAATCGATACCACAAAATTAAAATAAAATCAATCAAATCAGTTTTTTTTTAACCCAGCCCTAATAGCAAGTGCTTCAGTAACATTTCATTTAATGAGGGTATTTGACAGAGGATGTTGCATCACAGTTAGAGTTGACCAGAAGCCTATTTGGAGTACCTGAATGCAGCACTTCACAAGCTCACTAACAACTGCACAAGTACTTAGTGTTTCTGCATTATGACAACAAAAACCTGTTGAGAGCATTATTGTGGACTGTGTCTCACACTTGAAGGACACACTATCTGAAAGATGTTATGAACAGACTCCTTCAGACAGGCTGCATTCTTATGATTCACACCAGACTATAGAGGATTTATCAATAAAATCAAGTAAATTACAAATCATGTCCACCAGTAGCACTGAGGATCATTGTTTCCCTTTTAAAGCAATATTTCACAAAGTTTCTACAGGAAGTTTAAACTATAGCTTTCCTATTGACTGCAGGTAATTATTTCACCATCAAGATCTTCCATTACCTGCTTCTCCACCCACAAGGCAACATTTAGGGAGTACAACAATCCCTGAGTGTTGCAGCCCTCTGAAAAGAGGCTGTTTAATATGAATTTGACACCTACACAAGATTTGATAAAAGGGACTGCATTATTAGAAACAATCTAGGTAATGCAACATACACAAAAAAAAATAATTTAAAGTATCAAGGGCATAATTAACAAGCCTTTATGCTAATATCACTGGTTATTGCCATTGTGTGTGCATGAGTCATACATTATGGGTTCTGAATATCTTCTCAGCCACCTGCCTTTCACTTTCAGGTTTTAGGCAGATATTACTAGTTTGCTCAGACTGGTGTACAAACCTGAACATGAGGCTGTAACTGCACTTTCAGTTCAATATCACTACTTGTACCTGTGTGTCTGTAGCCAACCGTGTTATGTAACCAGGCTACTATTGCATGATATTTGCATTTGGGTGCAAAGCCTTCTGGAAAAGAGACTGGTTAACATTGTGAAAGCATTTCTTTTAACCCAAACCGTGTTCTTTACCCCTAACCTGGGTTAAATGTGACCAAGCTGCAACTGAAAACTGGCCACTGCTAAATAGCTGCTGTGTATCTATTTGCATCTGGTTGCAAATATTTCTGTGCTTTTTCATATTTTCTATGAACAGTGTTAATTTGATCTTACAGATATGCTCAAATTTAGGGCAGGTCTGTTTGGTACAATCATTATCTTTCTAATTATTTTGTTTTGTATTTTAGAATCTATAATTCTCTTGTTCTGCACACATGTATTTTTTTGTACTAAAACATGGAGATGATAACTTGCAGTTTGACTCCTGGCGCATGTATTGATCTTGAACTTTTCTAAATTGATAGAAAACCTATGTAATGGCAGAAATTATGACATGGGATGCATCATAAATCCCTGGAGAGAAACACACTTGTCAAGCACCTCCACCACCTCTCACCACTCCACTCCATCCCTCTCACACACCTACCTGACATGTGATTTGTCATTCACTTATACAGTACCTGCCACTGCATGGGAAAGCTGATAGCTTAACCCTATTTGCATCAACCCTTTAATCCTCTGATCCACTTTTTCAAACGAGACAGAGTTGTATCCATTGCAGGCAAAATCATTTTGACAAGAAAATTATCCACTTGGCAGAAGAGCGATGAATATTCCCGCTTCACTGAAGGTATTTATAGCAAAGTCTGCTTTGTGTGTGAGACAACATGATGGAGAGAGTCAGAAAGCTGAGGGTTACGGCTTACAAGAGGCGAAATTACATCAGCAGTTTTTACCTTAGGGCCATACAGTAGTTGTCGATAGCAACTGAAGGAGTTTGTGCACAATAATGAGATTACTGTACACGGTTAATAATGAAATTTTAAGCAAGATCCGACAGGTGGATATCACATAATTGTAAAAGTTACCAAAACACCACATGGTACAAAAAAAAAAAATGTCTTTGTTTATTGGTTTGTTTTTTTTGTCTCCCTGCAGGATTATATAAAACTACTGCACTAATTTTTCTTGAACACTGGTGAAAAAGTAGGGCAAAACACTGGGGTGGACCCATTAAATTTTGGGACAGATCAAGCTATAATATTATAGTATCATTATGATATTTCAAACTAAAAACAAATAATAAGCTCTTTCATTGAGGACCATAGGGCTTTGGTGGGGGCATATACACTTGTTAATATTCTATCAATCTTTAAATGTGATTAAGCTCAAATGGAAAAGATTCAGTTGTTTGGAGTTCAGACAAAAGTATAAGGTTAGACTTTTTACATCTGCTCTTTTTATAGTGTCAGGTTTGTGCTTGTGACAGACATTTAAGGCTTAATTTGTGCATTCATCTTCTTTCGACAGTGAACTCATTCAAGTTTCTAACCATTTCATTCAACTGACACATCCTAAACTACATCAACATGGCTCAAATGTAACTCTATCCTTGAGGGTCACTGGTGACCTGGTGGATGTTTTTAATATATTTCACTAAAAAGGTTTGATCAAAATCTGCATTTATACATACAGCTGATAAAATACCAGTTCCAGTAGTGTAAGAAATACTCAGATCCCAGTAATACTGTAAAAATACTCTAATTAATCTTCTGCATTCTAAACCTTACCTTCAGTATGTAAATATCAGCAAAATATTCTTTAACCATCAACATTAAGCATTCTGTCTGTGGTAATCCCAGTGTTTTACTGTTATATGTGATGTTTTTGCATTCCTATTGCTGCTGCATTAATGTCTGCTGCATCAATGTCTATGTTACATTTTACTGCTGAATAGGTTTAAAGTTGAGCTTTTAAGTTTTATAGTTTAATCTACAACAGTGCATCATATTTTACATACATACATGTATGCATACATAGCATACAAAATCGAGTGTCATTGATATGAATTATATAACAAATAAAGTGTCAGTGATATGAATTATATACAAACTTGTGCAAAAAGTCTGCAATAATGTACCTCACATTTGTACTTAAGTACAGTATGTCAGTAGAAGTACTGTGGTTTTTCTGTTTTGAGTCTATCCCTGCTACTAGGACACTTTAAATGCCTCTATTTAATTATACAAACTGCAGTACACTCTGTACTTTTAACCGGTACCCATTATAAAAGTGACATTTTCCTAAATTAATTCCAACATCTGTTTAAAATACCATTAAAGTAAGCCCAGTAATTCCATATGGATAATTTATCACTCGTTCACACAAAGAATGGGACGTTTTGCGTTCCTGTGATCCTATGATATGGGATTATAAATTAAAAAACACATCGCCTTCAGATCAAATCAGGATTTACCATTCTTTTATACAACACTGTTACCAGGCAACAAGCCTAAGCCTTGCAAGGTGTCTGAATGCATTTGCTCAGAATATTAGCACTTCATTTACTTAAGGAAATTGCAACATGTCAGTGAAAGGAGGGTTAATTATTGCCTCATGCTCAAATCAGAGATAGACACTGGCATTGAAATTGAATTCATAGTGAGTGTCAGAGCATTGTTTGGCTTGCGCTTGTGTTTTCTCAGCCTCAGTGAATGGTTTGTGGAGTATTTCAGCTCTCACAGCCCAAAACATCACACAGCCCCTTTGACGAAGCATTGTACTGCTCTTCCACTGTCACGACTTGAGAAACAGGATCTGTAATGCAGAAATGCGATGTAAAATAGGCTGAACAGCAACTTGCAAAACCAGCATCATCTGTTACTTCTCCTGAAGCACTCTTAAGTACATAGCATGTGCATTAACTTGTTAAGCAGCATCAATGCCCCCCTTATCGTTTGCTGCAGTTAATTGAAGCCTAATGAAACCAGCAGACCGAGGTGGCAGTGGAGCTCAGGACGCAGAGGCAGCTCAGCCCTCCAACACTTTTTTTGTCTCTCACTTTCAGTTTCCCTCCCTATCTGTCCCCATCCAAGTAGCTGCTTGACTGGGCTCCCTTAGTGGACCTTGGTGTGGGAGAGCAAGCCAATTGGAACTGACAACAGGTCCCGAACACCTTCTCTCCCCACCTCTCGGTGCTGTGGCTGTTGTGCACTGCCTCCCTCGGGGGCCCGGTGTTATCTGGTATTGGGGATGGCGAGGGGAGCTGTTTGTGTTTACAGAGTTCAAACACCTGGGCCCAGCGAGACAGCTGCCTATCATGGTATACAGTGGAAAAGCTCCACTGGGTAAGATTTTTAAGTGGAATTACACCTACTAGCTGAAATGACTGAGCAGGACACAAGAGACTGAACCCACTAGTCGAAATACTTTAGGTAAAAGCTTTAAACTCATCCCATCTTACAGCAGTTGTGCTCATAAAAGTGTTGCAGCAGGGTAATAAGAGTTTTTATGTTATGATTGTTATTTCATTTTGACTGTTTGTTTTCAGTTTCATTTGTGATTTTGGTATTGTTAAAGAGATCATTTGTAATACTGACATTCCAAACTCTCAACAGCAATCGCAAGTCACATACCAGAACACACTTAGGACCAAAACCACCAGCGAATCAACAATATGTATCCATAGACGATATCACTGTATATAGCTGATAGTTTAGCTGATATTTTACATTAAAGCTCTATTAGATTAGCTCTGTTTATGGGCAGAAAACAGCCACAGTAAAACCGTAAATCACCTACATTTTGGTACATTTTTTGTTGCCAGTAGCTGAACAGTAGGTCTGCTTGGAATCACAGTCGCAGTTTAGTCTGAACTGTGGATCAACAAATGGAGAACTTAGCAAAGATAATAACATCACATAATAACTCTACAATATGTCCGCAAACGCCTCATAATCAAACCCACCTATGTAGAAAAAATGGTGTGATTTAATCATGAAACTCCATTCTTTTCAATTAGAGCTGTGTCCAGTGGTGAAAACATCAACAGTGTTTCTAGATTTTACCACTTTGTCATTGTCTTTGACTCCAAAAGTTGTTTCTTGGTGGTTCCCACCCCATCTGATGACTCTCAAACACTTTGGTCAAATGTCATGTGGTGTTAGTTTCCATCACCATGGCAGACCAGCAGAGTGACTCACTACTCCCTCTAGTGGTCATATAAATTCCCCAGACTATCGGTATGAAAAGATTCAGTTAAATCTCTGCAATCCAATGCACTGGTATCTTGACATAACAGACCTCTTTATTCTCAATACTTTTATAATAGTTTTAGCTCGTCTTCTATATTTGAAAGTAGAATTTTACAAACAACCCCTTTAATTTCAGTGCTAGTTTTTTGTTTGCTTGTGTGTTTGTTTGTATGGCTATTTATGAAGAGTATGTCAGGAGCAAGATTTTAAAAAGTAAAAAATGTTATATATGCAGCGTCTGCAGTAATGCGGTCACTGTATCGATCTGTTATGCCATAACAGTTATGGTAAAGAAGGAGCTGAACCGAAACGTGAAGCTCTCAATTTACTGGTCAATCTACGTTCCTGCTCTCACCTATGGTCATGAGCTTTGGGTCATGACCAAAAGGACAAGATCCTGGATACAAGCAGTCAAAATGAGTTTCCTCCATAGGATGGCTGGGTGCACCCTTAGGGATAGGGTGAGGAGCTCAGTCACCAGGGAGGAGCTCAGAGTAGAGCTGCTGCTCCACCACATTCTGCGGAGGAGACCTCAGGGAAGACGTAGGACACACTAGAGAGACTATGTCTCTCGGCTGGCCTGGGATGCCTCAGGGTCCCCCAGAAGAGCTAGAGGAGGTGTCTGGGGAGAGGGAAGTCTGGACATCCCTGCTTAGACTGTTGCCTCCACAACCCAGACCCAGATAAGCAATAGAAAATGGATGGATGGATGGATGGATGGATGGATGGATGGATGGATGGATGGATGGATGTTGAACAAAACATCATACAGCATACATATAAAACATTTCTATTAATGTGTTTGTGTCATTCATGACTTAAAGGAACAGGTAAAAACTAAAGAATGTTTCCTTCACTTTTCAATCAGTTTTTTTAATGCAGGATACAGTCTCAGTTATTTCAGCATTTTTATTGTTATTTCAAGTCAGTTAGGTTTGAATGAATGATAAGAACCTTAGTCGACAGTATCATACCCTTCACACTTCTTCTTTTTCTCCAAAGTTATCTGTCTTGATGTGCAATGCTAACGGAATGCCCGGAGAAAAGCATCAATGGAACAAAGCCTCTCACCCAGTTTAGTCTTTTGGCAGAGCTCCCACAGACGCTCAGCTCCCATCTCAGGCATTATGGGTACCGGCTGATCTCCAAGTGACCAGCTTTGAGTGTCACTCAAACTCAGCTTTTTCCCAGACTCCTAACACAGCCCACACTGAACACCACTACACATAGTTAGAGTCTGTGTGAATGTACACTGATGCCGATCCCACTACTGTCTATTGTAAATACAGTGGAAAGTGCTTGTAGCCGTCACGGTTACAGCGATAAACTGCTTATATGGATCAAAAAGGCATCACCCATACACATTCTGTTTAAATAATTTGTGTAGGTATGAATAGGTAAGGGAGCTGTGGTTTACTGAAAAGGTAAGACTTTGCAGAGAGCGTAGTCAGGATTAAATACACATTTAATGTCAAGCTGCACAGTCATCCATGAATTACACTGAGCCAAGTTTACGATCAGTTCGTCTGATTTAGTGGCTGTTTCTTAATATTCTCTGCTGTGCATCATGGACAGCACAGTTATCATAAAACCTTAGAAATTCATTTGACTTGGGGGTTTTTATGGGTGGGGATCACAAATTTAACACAATCCAGCACAAATTCCCTCAGTTAAATTCTAAGTTTTAGACCCAAAGCTACTAAAGCACAAATACTCAAGTTGTGTAACATTTGCAGTAGTTAAAGTGGCTGTTACTCTATGAGCTGCAACAAACCCTGGTTTCTTTTTAGCCATTATATGTTTACATGCTGTGAAGTTGCCATCATTTATAGTTGGCAGTAACCATAGATGTACTGACAGCTATCACTGCACTGCTATGATACAGGAGAAATGCTATAATTATGTTGGCTGCCAATTCTTATTATACGTTTTGAGGAAACAGTGTTTTTCATTTTGAGAAAGTCATTTTCTTCTTCATGATTTCATGTACGCAGCCCCAGGGATGAAAAGACCCGTCATAATAATCTTAATTTATTCTACTGAATTTGTATGAGAATGCATTTTTACCTATTTATTGACTCAGTATAATTAATTTCATTCATATAAGTGATAGATCATATTTATTAGATGTTTTAACAAAAGTTTTCAATCTCTAAATATCACAAAAATATGTTTACTGATGTGAAAGACTGAAACGTTGGTGTGTTAATAAGGTAAATGTAGTACAGTGGAAACAAAGTCAGTGAATAAATGATGGCAGAGAAGAGGCCAAAGCCAACGTCCACAGAATGGAAAATATCTGCATTTAAGTCTAATATCATGGTGTTTCAAACAGTCAACAACAGTAGCACCTGTTTGCTCATCTCTTGTAAATTCTTTCTTTAGTGAGGTACCGTTCAGGGTTCAGAAAGGGCTAAATTCAGATGTTTAAGTTAAATTAAGTGATTATTGTAATTGTCCTTGGTCAGTGTTTTGACTGCAGTATGCTGAGATAGCCACAGCAGATTTACAACTGAATAAATCTATGACAATAGTCTGAGTGTATTGCTCAGTATAGTGTGATTTTAGTTGTTTGTTTGTTTTGGTTTGTGTGTGTGTGTGTGTGTGTGTGTGTGTGCGTGTGTGTGTGTGTGTGTATGTGTGTGTGCGTGTGTGTTCAATACTCTTGGTTCATTTATAGTAGTGCTTCACTTCATGCTGAGCTTTGTCAATAGTCTGAAAAGGATTGTGGTGCTATAAATTGTTAACTTAATTTTACCTGGGATAGGCTTCAGCATCATCAGGACCTTCTTGAGAATTAAATAGTTCAGAAAATGAATGAATGAATGCATGAATGAATGAATGAATGAATGAACATTAGATACCCAACACACAAATGTAACAAAATATTTTTTTTACTCATTTGGCTGAGGATTACAACTTGACTTACCAACTACATCCCCGTCCTCTGCTTTTGTGTGTAGCTCTTTAATCTACAGCTCACGAAATATGTCATTATATGAAATTCAACATCTAACTGGCAAAGTTGTAAAATTCACATCAGCATATGCTCATTAGCATATGTCCTAATAAGGTAATGATGAATTTAACATCAAGGAATGGGATGTGGCTAACTATGAATGACTGTTTTCAGTCTTGGCCTCTTTTTGCTCCAGTGGGCTGTTAAAATATTCTTAAAGTGTACCTGTACTGGTCATGCTTACGACATTAATTGTGCTTTGTGCATTATTGTAAGCAAGAGATGTGCAATTTCAACAACAAAAACATTACCATGAATGCACCACACTGGACCTTTTTATTATGTGAAGTACGTATCGGGCCATTGCGGGCCGGAAATGACACACTGTCATTGATTTCAGGTGATTGAGTGCAAATAAACAAGCAGCAGTCAGTGAGCGAGATTGAGTGGAAAGCACGTGTTCAAGAAGCAAACTATGGCTAGCAATTTTGAGGAAATGAGTGTAAATGGTTACCTATTCAATCTGATAATGTGTCATCTTAGACTGGTGTCTGCTGCACAGGGTCAGTGACCAGTCCATCACAGCCCAGGTAATCAGACAAAACACACATTCACAAACAGTGTGTATGCACAAATACATGCCTAAACACTTTGCAATCGTTTGACGCACAAATCTGGGATACATCAATATTTTCTTACCCAAATTTGTTCTTACTCTATGAACAAATTTAGAACTACCTCAGACCATGCACATGCACAAATGAGGAAGGCCGAACTGACTTACAAAATGCAAACACATACCTTTTAAGTAAATACAGAGCATATAAAATCAGATTCATTAAAAAGAGATTTAACTAACATTTTTAAAAAATAATCAATTTGCTAATAAATTAGCCAACTGTATTAAACAACCATGAAATTGACACACTTTTACCCTCATCATTATGACAGTTAAAATATTCAGTGATAACAATTGTCCTAGTTCACAAAGGAATATATGAGATCCATGAATGGATGTTTGTCAAATTATTGCTGCTGTTCTCTCATCCTGTGGTGATAGATCAGGTGGACCTTGTCCCCCACCAGTCTCCTTCTTTTTCTAGTGGTCTATAATGTGTTTTTTGGCATAACTTTTGTGTCAAGCCACTTTTTTTTTTTACCTGGACCACTGTGCACTTCTCCGGGGATACTATGTTGACAGCCTCAGTTATTGCGGTCCAAGCATCTTTTTTTTTTTTTTTTTAACCGTCACCCCCAAGGAGACACTCTTGAAAAGTATTCCTTTCCTGGCTTCCACCTCTGACACAATTGTTTCTATTTCTGTGGTTGTAAAGTTCTTTTGTTTTTTGCCTTTTGGTGCCATCGCTTCTAACAAACTGTGATATTTACTACTTCCCTCCTCGCGTAACGTAAGAAATGGGGGCATGGTAGTATGCTAAGCACAAATTGTGAGCATGTACCTGTCAGTGTAGAATGATTCTGATTCACACACATATGCAAGATGGTGAGAACAAAATTGGCCAGTGCGCAGGTGTCATGAATTCCAAGGTGAATTTGCATATGCACTTATTTTGTGCACAAAGTAAGAACATTCCATGCCCATATTAGTGAAGGAGGCCTAATGAGTCTGCATCGCTACCGGTGCTGGAACAGCCCATGAAGTAGGTAATGTGGCTGACCATGTCTGACTGACAGCAGTGACTTAATACGCATGTGAACTTGACAAGGGGCTATGACAAAAGTTACCTGACGGAACCATTAGTATTGTATGTGATCTTTTGAAACAGCTGCAATGAAAATTCCCTTTCATAATGCACCACCCGAATGTACAAGTTTGCATTTTCTTTAATACAACTGAAAATGTGTGACACGTTTTGATAGAAACCTGACTTGGGAATTCCACTGTAGTTGAGAGGGCAGATATCATTACAGCCCTTTCAGGTGTTAAAATACCTAGAGCGCTAGGACAGAACACCTCAGACACAACTGTCCAGGTGAACAATGAATGTGACCGTATTAGTGCCATATGTAGAGTGTGGCTCCCTGCCAAGAACCACACATCTAGTTTTATCTTTAGCTGCCTTCACCTCAGTTGTGAAAGGAAAAGGAAATGTGAACTTGACTTTGATAGAGGTCTAGGTAAACAAAAGAATATGATGTTCTATTTTTGCACACCACTGCTGAATACCAAGAACAAATCCTGCTGTATGAGGTGTAAATGTCGCAGCACCAGCTGCAGAGCCTCATAAGAGTGTGGTGAGCGCGCAGTGAACACAGACCTGGATTGTCCCGGCTGTGACTGTGATGATGGGTGATGGTGTTGAGATGTTCTTCCAGCTCACTGCACTCATGTCTTTATGCTTTGAAGGGTGGGGATGCTCAGTGGTATTGTCACTGTCACTGCTAGTATCAACATGCCTTATGCACTCATAATCGAACCTGCAACTGATCTGTGTGCTTGTGCAAGCGTTTTTCCATGTATGCTTGTGGACGCCGGGAAATAGACAAAATTGAAATTCAGGCTCGGTTCTTCACTAAGCCCCTGCAGCCGTTACAGTCCTGGCCTTGGCTGAATTTGCTGAGTTTCACGTTCTCGTCTGAGATTTATTATCTCCTGCCCTGGCTGGTATTTTACGGTTTAATGACCAGCAATCGTTCCCATCATCAGGGTCACTTACAATTACATCCACTTTACCTCTGCTCAAGCAAATGTAACTTAGGTTGCTGCCTCTGGGATCCTCCTGGTTTCCAATTCTTGAGCCCACTATTGTTTTCTGTGACTGTAGATGAGGAAATATGAGAAAAGATTAAAAATACAAAAGTGCCTCTGGACTGTTATCCAACTGCAACGACTGTTTATAAGTTATCTATTATGTCGGTGAAGTTGGCCTTGTGTCTGTAATGAAAGCATTCACACACCAGTAGATGTTTTTTCCCAGCTGAACAAAAGAGCAGCACCAGTTGTAAACTATCAGAAGTTGCTGCTTTACCATCTTCTATGAATTAAACAGCACTTGTCAAAATCATTTTAATTCAGGAACCAAATATAGCCCAATTCAAGTGGATCAGATCAGTACAATTCTATCATAATAACCTATAAATCATACCAACTCCAGTTTTTCTCTTTAAGTGTAAAAATGTACAATTATGTGAAAATATTTCCATTAACAAACTATTCTTTCACAAAAATGTGTTAATAAGATGAGCAAATATGGAATATGTGAAACATGAAATAGCATACAATATAACATGACATGCCTAAAGAGAAGTGAGTGCAATTTTAACAATATTCTGCCTGTTATAAATGTTTTGTGCATTTATAGATCCACTCTGTAAGTTGTATTGCACATGGGTAAATGATAAACTGAGGCATAAAATTGTTACAATTGCATTTATTTTTCTTAAGAAACTTCATGTTTGTGGTTGTTCATGTCATTCATATTTTTTGTAAACATTTTCATAATGTAATTTTAATTTTTTTCACTGTTATTATTTTACTGGTTTGGCCCAGCTCAGATCATATTGGGCTGAATGTGGCCCCTGAACTAAAATGAGTTTGACACCCTTGGCTTAGGCTGTATATTAATAATAGAAACATCTGTACTCAGCCTAGCTGTGTGTGTGTGTGTGCGTGTGTGCGTGCACGTGTGTGTGTTTTGCTTAGGGAAAATCAAAGTCATCTTCTGCATGTCCTTTAGTTATCATATGTATGTTTTAAAAGGAAAGTGTTTACAGTCTGCCAAGCACATTTATGTTTTAGTCTGTGTCACCGTGTTATTTTCTCATACTCACACTCATACACACATCTATCAGCTCAAATTGCTTACACCACTCCAGCAGAAAGGACTGTCCAAAACTAAAAAGGTTTTTTGATATATTGTCTCACTTCTCATCACTCCTCACCTGTCCCACCTTCACCGCATTAGTCTCTAACTCGTCCTCAGCCCCATCTACCATCTGCCCATCTATTCTCCTCTCCCTCCATCCATCCTCTAACTGGCTCATCTCCCCCTTCACGTGGCGGAAAACACACTACACTTATTTTGACACTGCATCCGAACTGATGAATAATTTCCCTCAGCAGCAACATTCCACCACATTCACGTTAATTTAGTTTGGGAAGAAACTGAGGAACATGAATAATGAGGTATCCCTTGCTAGCCCCGTTTTCATGCTGTGAAAGTCGAACTTGAGGTTGCGGAATCACTTAACTTTGTATAATTTAGTTCCCAAAACCCACTTCAACAAGCGTCAGTACACACATACAGACACACACAGACAGATATTTTCATCTGTTTGCACATATTACCATTAGTAGTCTCAATACACTTAATACTTTAACAACTGTGATCTATAAATGTGTCACCTAAACTCTGATTATACCTAGTTATACCTATGTACCTAAAAGATGACCTGAATATGAGTCATGCAACCATATACCAAACGGCAATGGCAGATTTGAATGTTTACATCTATATGCATTGTAATTTCTAATAGGTTACTTGCTCAATATTTTTATACGTAGATGCATACATATTTTTCCTGTGTTACTTGTTTTGTACCTGTTTGTTATATATTGTTTTTGGCAGTGGCACCGTTTTAAATTTGTCCTTGAAAATGATAAAACCCTTACTTGTTATTCAGTCTATTGTAGAAAAAAAAAGCAAAGTTTGCAGAAACAAAATTTGTATCGCAGCCAAAACTTGCAGTCACGACTATATACTGCATTTCATAAACAGACATTTTGTTTGCACATATATTACTTTTGCATATGGGGAACTAGTATAATAGCATGTAAAGTACAGATCAAAAAGAAGAAAAATTAAAGAAAAAAAAAGCTGCTGTAACTTAAAGCTAGTTTTAAAAGAATACCCCAACAGTTTACAAAATAAACTTCTTTTCTGGCTCACCCAGTCAGAGGAAGATCAATATCAATTTCAGCTCAGTGGGTCTAGTAAATATACAGAATAGCTCTTCTTTTAAACCTTGAAGGTAATAAGGGTGAAGATCCAATTGTCTGCATTGTGAAAGCTTCCTCTTGTATTTGCCTCCCCTCGAAGTCTTTTTGTGTGCCAACACAAGTGCACTGATGCTGAATCATACAGAATGTTTTGTATTGGTGTGTTTCTAACAACATACACTGTCTATAGGTGTGGATGTTAAAAGAAAGGTTGTTTTTTTCCAAACCCAGTCCAAACAGGGAGCTTTACTGTTGTGTCTAAGTGCTGCAGCAAAGTGTTCAGCACATCTATCTATCTATCTATCTATCTATCTGTCTGTCTGTCTGTCTGTCTGTCTGTCTGTCTGTCTGTCTGTCCGTCCGTCCGTCCGTCCGTCCGTCCGTCCGTCCGTCCGTGTCAGACTAATATATAACATCTTCTGTGTTAATTTAGCTTTTAAATATCGCTACTTGGAGATCATTAAAGAGCAAATGGCTGCTTGACAACTACAGGTAATTAATGTAGAATAAAATGGTTTAGCTGGTGGATTTTTAAAACTTAGACTCTGAATGTCAGAAACACCATAGTGACATCTGTAGTCATTTTTGAGTCTGCCTTGAAGCAGGAAACAGTCGAAGTAAAAAGGAGCAGTCAAGTTACTCACATTTAGCAACAAGACATGCAGTGCAGTGCTAATTTTGACAATGGTGATGTCAAAAATATAAATTTGTACACTGATGTCAGATCACAGCCTTATTATTCTGAGTTTGCTGGCACTCAAAGGGACTTTGAACTGACACGAATAAGGAGAAATAACCATCTTGAGGGAGAAGCTGAGTTATGATTTGAGTAAAAAGAGCAGAGAGGTGTCCTGGTGAGCAAGCAGCTTTAGTAAACTCTGTGTTCACTCACTTCATACTGTTGATATGTTTTGAGAGTGATGAGATGATGCTCTGGTGCTGAATCTCAACAAAGTTGGCTAAACTCCTTTTAACCCAAGCCTTGGTTGGTACAACTTCCGCTGCTGCTGCTCAGTGAGTCTGACTCCTCAGTTGACAGCTTGTCAGCAGCTCCCCAGGACAGACATTCTGTGGCGCTTTCTCACTTTATAATGGCAGTATGACAAAAACAAAAACATATTTTCTGTGTCTTTGTGGAACACTGAAGCTTTCAACAAATACATTATTAACCACGGCATTAAAATGCTGTTTTGTAAAGGTATAAACAAGACACAGGAGGAGGGTTGTGAAGAATGAATTTCTTGTAATTGCACTGTACTGTATTCAGGAGAAAACCACTTAAACAGCAGAAATCTGAAAACTAGCAACTGAGAGTGAAGTTAGAAAACTTCTACTGTTGTGTTTATGTTTGTTTATTTCCTCACTTAGAGCGCTGTATCAGGTCAGAGACTTAAAATCCCTTGTCTGCTGTCATCTGATGTGGCATTAAAAGAAAATATATTTAAGGCACTGACTAGTTTTTGTGTTCACAATTTAAGAACATCTTTTTAGATATTTGTAAGCTGTGTGTTTCCATTTAACACCTTGAAAATGTTGTGGCTTTTCAATGACAGGTTGGTGTGTGTACAGTCACGGAAAAAAATATTAGACCACCCCTTGTTTTCTTCAATTTCTTGTTCATTTTAATGCCTGGTACAACTA
>JAPQRP010000007.1:10041670-10057197 GCA_037367295.1 Apogon hyalosoma
AAATGTCCTTGGACTAAGTTTTTTAACAACCCCTGCCACAAAGTTCATTATATAAAGATCTATGTTGATCTATGTAGATCTTTTTTTTTCTCAAATACACCAGTAGCTTGTAGAATCCTGAGGTATCTGTTTAAAAAAACTGAAAGAGGAAATAATCTACATTTGGAATCACAAATGAACCAGCCAGTTAGTTACTGTATGTTCTCACAGGACAGTTGTTCCAAACATATGATTAAAATGAGCTCAATGAATCCAAAGTCACATATAATAACAAAAACATTTTACTGCACAATCACCACTCCTACATTTTGCTGATTCTACTCAACCCATAAAGACCCAGTGCTACTTTTGTGGCAGTTCCCAAATGATTTTTTTCCCCATATTTACATGTTCTTCAGTGATTTATCACCATTTATTGTAATATTACCCTCTTTATTTTGCATTTTTTCAGTGTAAATCATGTATTTTCCTAAATTTAATTCACTGATCATGTAGGTATTCATAAAAGCCCAGAGGAAATTTAAGTTATTATATGAAAACAGAGAAAGCTGAAAAAAGTGACTTTCTCAGTAAAATCTATCACTAACTGAACATAAATCGAGGGTGTCCTTCCACTGTCATTGAACAAGTTCCATGGGTTTTACTGGTGAATCAATGCTGTAGAAGATGACGTGTTTCCATGGCAACTACAGAGCCTCTGAATATCCAAATGGGTCATATCTGATGACCATGAAAAGATGGCAAACTGCATTTTACACCAATTATTTACATGTATTGATAGGATTAGTGAATCAACAGGTATTAAACATTTTTGGTCAGTAGATGGTTTTGGTCGCTGGTGGCTGTTTGGGTCTTTTTGGTTAAACGTACTTTTAAAAGTTTTTCAGTGCAGGACTTTCACTTGTAGAATAATGTTTTCACAGTGTGATATAAGGACATTTACCTCAGAAAAGGAATGGATGCTTCCTCCACCACTGACCTAACAAACTTACCTGAACAACAATTTGACCCCAGTGTGCAGATTAACTTTTCTTTGGCTTCTACTTAAGGCCATTATGTTTAGACTTGAGTATCATAAATCTTTCCAGTATCTTCATCTCTGTATCTCATGAACTTTTATTTGATCAGTGTGCATGATTCTTGATAACAAGAGTTATATACGAGGCAAAATCTGGGAGATAACAGTACACAATCAGAATTATCTGCATGTTAATGAGATGCCTACAGGAAGCTGTTGTACCATGCATACATAAGAACTGTACTGTCCTTAATTAACTTTAACTTAAGTTAGTCACTAAAGGTTAGATAATATGTAACATATATTCTTTAGCAACAGCTCTAATGTGGTCATCTAATGCCATCCAATTCCACATATAAAGTGTTTTTTTCCAGCTATAGATGATGTGTAGGTATGTTTTGCAGAGAACTGAGTGTACTTCTTTAACTGTATTATCTGATTTGTAAAAGTCTGCCTTGCTGGACTAAGTGAACAATTTGAATTCACTATAATTAAGGAAAGTAATTTCCATTCAGCTGATTAGCAAACAGTTCGGGTGCATTTAAATACAACACACAGTGTATAAATATTAGCTAATTTTACAGCCATTCGAGGCAGAGTAAACAAAGTTGGTGATAACTGTGCTCACACAGGCTGAGGGGAGGCAGATGAGTACCGCTTTAGTTATTGAATGAGGTTTAATGTCCACTTTTTATAAAAACTTAAACCTTGAAAGGGGTTCTATGTAGTATTGATGTTACAAACTCTCAACAGCAGGGGGAAACTGAACACACTTAGTTCTATCAAAACCACCAATGAATCAACACTATGTATCCACAGACTATCACTCATTGAATCAAGTATAAAGGTCATCGCTGTATCTATTATGGTTCTTCAAACAAAAAGTCATATCTGGTTATTTCAACAGTCGGGCAAATTTACACTGTGTTTTGTGATTTTCTCATGCTGCGTAGCTGATAGTTTACATTATAGCTCTGTTACCCTAGCTCTGTTTTTAGACAGGAAACAGACACAGTAAAACCACAAATCACCTCTGTTTTTGTACAGTTTGTGTTGTCAGTAGTTGCACTAAAGATCTGTTTGGAATCATCCAAACAAGGTCAGAATTGTCACAGTTTAGATAAAAACATCACATAATAACTGTACCTTCATAAACCTCATAATTAAACTCACCTGTGTAAAAAAAAAAAGAAATGCTTTCATCATCAAACTCCATTCTTTTTTTTTCTTTTTTTTTATAGCTGTGTTGACTGATGAAAACAACAGTTTTTCTAGCTTTAATCATTTTGTCACTTTCTTTGTCTCTAAAATTTGTTTCTTAGCAGTTCTCATCCCATTTCATCACTGATACTTTGGTCAAAGGCCCTGCAGTGTTAGTTTTCCTCATCATGAGATGCCAGCAAAGTTACTCAATACTCCCTCTAGTGGTCAAATAATTCCACTAGCCTGTTTGTATGAAGGAATTTAGTTCATATCTCTACAATCCAGTACATTTGCATCTTTGGCAGAATTTCAAATCTCTTTTTTTCTCAGCATCCCAGTTATATTTTTACATAATTTAAAAAATACATTTTAAAGTAGAAATACTATAGTCCCTCTAATTGTCAAAAGGTGTTTTTTTTCCATGAAAACAAGATAATTATGTAGTGCCAACAAGAAAATATAATCAACTACTAGGCATGCTTTTTTTTTTGTCAAGACTACCAATTATTTTTATTTCAGTTAATGAAAAGGGTTTTTTGTTGTTTTTTTTTGTTTTTGTTTTAATAACCGTGATGTATACATAGTGGTTTATTTGTAATTTGTGTGAAAAAGACCTGTGCATTGAGTGTACATATTGACACCATTCCCCTCCACCATCCTTATTTATTCAGTTCCTTCCTGGATAGAGGTTTTCTCTGACCAGACCTCACTGCCTGCACACAGAAATGGCAAGAAACATATTTTATAGGATGAGTCTTGGTGGCCTTTAGAATCTCTGTATGCAAAAATGGTCTAATAAAGTGGTATGATATCAAAGTATATCACTGAACGTTTTTGTGGTGTAACTTTGCTTATAGTATGTCTGTAGCATTGCATTTGGAAAATATGTTTAATAGTGTCCTGCTTCTTTTGATTTGATATCATCTCCATGCAGAGTGATTGATTGTTCATCCCTATATGTCAGCCCTGAGATGAACTGGCGAATCGTCCAGAGTGTACCCCGCCTTCACCCACAGGTAGCTGGGATAGGCTTCAGCACCCCCTGTGACCCTAGTGAGGACAAGGCAGGTTTAGAAGATGAATGAATGAATCAGTGATTTTCTCCATGTGCTACTGTTTCCCTTGAATGATTTTATCTTTCACAGCTGTCTTTGTGGGTAATTTCTACCCATGTCACAGAGAGCGTTGCACAGCTTATGTAAAGGCAGGTGTGATCTGAGCCCCTGATTATTTCAGTTTAATGTATACACCTTATCTGACGAAAAAAAGAGCAGAGATAGTTCAGACAGCAGTGTGCACAAAAAGATTCAGTATGCCAGGTGTTTACTAATGATGTGCTAGAATGGCATGTCAAAAAGGCAACTTGACTCAAAACAGTGTTTCACACTGCTGTAATTTGCTTTTTTTTTTTTTTTTTTTTTTTTACTTTTCTCTTTTCTTTGACTTTCAGATATTCTGAGCCATCTCTCTGAAACACCACAGGCTAGTTTTCATCCATTGCTTATGGTAGCCCTGCTTTTGCCTCAATCCATTTCCTAAATATCAGTGTTCCTTTAGGCATGATCCTCAGCTGAATAAAAGCAAACCTGATGAAGCTGAGTGATCAGATATGTGTGTCCTTAGGTTTGGTAGCTGCTCACTTTGACCACGAGAAAGAACGGAAAAAAGACAGGAATGAAAAGGTGGATTTTCTGTCAAGGTCACATACCAGTTTGTTATGCTCTCGAATAACAAATATTTCCCAGGCCTTTTTTCACATGACTGACTACATACTGCAAAAGCCATAGGATTCTGTTTGGTGTCTCTGAACTTTGCTACCATGAAAAATGTCAAGTATGAACCTCAGATTTTTAAGTAATAGGAGTTATTTTTGGGATTATGAATGTTGGTGCAGTGCACTACCTGAATGGCAGCTTTGGGCCTGTGGCAAGTCTAGGTTCCATGAAGTTGAAAAATAGAGGGATTTAAGACGGACCAGTGAAGATGTCATTTGGGTCAATGAGGTTGTAGAGTTGAGCAGTGGTGGAAGAGATATTGAAATAGTTCAGTAGAAGAAGAAGTCTTGCATCAAAATTTTATTTTTTTTAGGAAGTGGCTATTGCCACAGTACTGTGGGATGACTTTCTCATTTGTCTATTACCACAGATCTAGTCTGTGCTCTCGTTATATCATGTGTAGACTGGTAACCTTTAACCTGTCACCCTGCTGTCACAGTACTGTGGCAATAAGCATCACACATGCCATCTGCCTATCCAGTTACAGGAAAAGGCTAGGGTACCAGTTACCAGAAGCTGGTTTGTGTGTCTATTCACACTTCCAGTTTCAGCATGCAGGGAAACAACATGAAACGTGGCGACTGTTTTGCCTCATATGAGGAATTTGCACGGGTTCTTGATGACTGATATTTTGTGCCACAGTACTGTGGCAGTAGCCATTGCCTTTTTTTTTTTTGCTGCTAATGTAGTCAGTATTTTCATGAACAATGCTGTTTTGGTTCTTCTAATCACTGATTTTTGGTAACTGGCTAAATAATTTGAACGTTTTCTATGAAATATGCCTCTGAGATTTAATGGAGTAAAAGTAGAGTAGTATAAAATGGAAATATCCATCCATCCACCACAGTAAAAGTGTCAAACTAGTGCATAAAGCAGCAGGACATGAAATCAGAAGCAAAGGACATCAGAATTGAGAATAAGCACCTTCTGTGTGCAACTTTCTCCACTTGGTCCAAGTCAAAACACTCCTCACTAATGTAGATATTTAGCTGATATTTTTCTCCACATTTGGGCCTCTTGTTCGCACATAAACATCATTTCAGGTTGTAAAGACAGATATTTTCAAAGCTAAGACTTTAAAAACTCTGGTTTGTGTGTATCCATGTGGATGGGGAAAATAGATAGATTGGAAAAGGATGACATCATACTCCATTTTTGTCAAGTATTATCCATGGTGTTCACAGTTTTAAGTCCAACAGAAATGATAGTTTGTCGTAGCGTTTGTCACTTCGTCACTCCAAAAGCACCTGACAACACAGACAAGCAGACGATGCTGAAATCTTGTATCCTCTCAGAAAAAAAACATCAAGTACTGCAGCTTTAAGTAAGTAAAAGTTACCTTCCTCTACTGCTCAGTTCCATATGAGATGGATAAAAGTTTTGTCGCTGCGCTGTTGCAAGTGTCAACCAGTCTGCAATGTGACATCATGGAGAAAATTACAAAGCTTTAAGAGCATTCATAGACAGATGTATTCTTTGCCAGGAACTTACTTGCACAGACTGCTGGTCCACCTGGAGGCTGCTCAGCATATACTTTTTGGCAGATAATGACAACTATATGTGCTTGTGATTTTTTGCAATGTTGTCTTTTTCAAACTTCAATGTGTCTCCCTTTTTTATTTTAAAGTCATACATAGAGAGACGTCTGAAATGTTTCACTTGTCTGTTAAAACATTCCCTTCTTCAGGCCTCTCAAGAGCACAGGCAGCTCTGCATAATCTCAAAGATGCCGGGATGACGCTCAGGTGGAGCCTATCTCAGTCTTGAGCAGATTATTGGCTACTTTATATCACATATTCATGCCTCTTTCTTTTAAAGGATGTCTTTCTCTCTCTACCAAATTGATATACAGTAGGTGTACAGGGAGGAATTCCTGTGCCTGGGGGGAAATAAAGTCAGATTTGCATTTGAAAGAGGTAGATCTGCAAGGTAAGGGTATGTCAGATAGCACAGAGCTGGTCCCAGGTGTATTGCTGTCATTTGTTGCAGGATAATTGACATCACTCAGAGGGCTGCTGCCAGCGCTGTGTCAGAGGAGCTCTGTTTGCCTCAGATTACTGTAGATGTTTTGAAAATCGATTTGGGGAAAGGCAAAAGAAAACTGTCTGCATGTTGCCACGTGAATCCAATGAGACAGATGGCTTTTGGTTTAGATTGAGCTGTAGGTCTAGTAAAGATGTGTGTGTGTTTGTGTTTTTGTTTTTTGTTTTTTTTTGTTTTGTTTTTTTGGGGGGGGGCATGCCTGTGTTTCATCCTGTTTGTAACATGACCTGTCTGGGACATCAGTCATCTAACAGATACCATTCCTTGAGATGCAGAATTTGAAAGGGTACTGTGAGCAAGTGACTGCTGTAAAAACTTATTAAACTAACTTATTAAAATTGTTTCATACAAATGACAACAGACATCAGATAGTTTAGAATAAAGCTGGTGGGGGTTTGAAGATGTCCAAACCTGAAATGTACTGCAGCTGCCTGTCTTGGTCTATTAATGCAGTTTACTTTACCACAGTTTACCTCTGTTTAGAAAGAAAACAATATCGTAAGGCAGCGGTTCCCAACCTTTTTTTGTACCAGTTTCATGCAGGAAAATTGTCCCTCAGACTGGGCAAAAGCGTGGCAGTTTCAATAACAAAAACCTTAGTACGTAGTATGTAATCTGAATGCATCAATCACACTTTATATTGGGACTTACAATTATTATCACACTATACTATTGACTCACTTTAATGTAGAACCAGTGGGAGCCCTGGGCTTGTTTATTCTGCAACTAGACGGTCCCGTTTGTGGATAACGAGAAACAGTGATGCTCCAATTGTGTTCCTTATATCTGTCTACTCCTTTAGTAATACGGTCCGCCACTAAGAATGATACTCTCAGTGCAGACACATGTGTTGAAGAGGTGGCTCTCAATAACTGTTTGTGTCCTTCATGTTCATGTTTATTCCCTTTAAAAGATTCTATGGGCTTGTCTTCCAATGCAGGGTGTTTTGTCTCAGTGTGGCAAAGCAGTTTTGAGGGTTTCATTTCATTAGCTTAGTCACTGTACATTATGCAGAGTGGGTGTGGTGCTTACGAATTGCCTGTTGCGATGAACCTATAACTTAGGTAAATCTTGGTATTTTCTTTTAAATGCAGTTTTCTTTTTTCTTGGTAGTCTGTGATCATTCTGCTGTTACATTTTTGGCTTGTATTCCCTTTCCAAAAAAAGCTCTACAGTGACCTTTGTTTTTGACAATTTTTTTCAAGAGTTAGCTTGTGTCGCTGATGCATGACAAAGACACAACACTGAGTCAAGTGGGGAAGTAAGGCGAGGGCAGAAGTGGTAATTTTTCAAAACAAGATACCTGGAAGACTAATGAAAAGAAAATAACTATAATTTTAACCCTATTATTCTTTGTGGCTTGGGTGGGGGACCCCTGCCGTAAGGTACATTCAGTCAACTAGAGAGTTTAACCTCCATCCCACCTTTAAGAGACATATAAAGATACTTCAAAGAGTAACTTCACCCTCAGTGTAAGTCAAACTCCACCCACTGGATATTTCAGCAGAAGATAAAGCCAGAAAGTGGCTTAGATGGAGGTGATTCATGTGTGAATATCCAGGTGTGGATGAGACACAGGAGTAGTCCAAGGACATCTGTATGATAGAGTATCACAAGACACTTATGCAGAGCTGTTTAAGCTTCTGAAAGCATTACTTTGAGGTTTTGTACTGGCTTTAGATGCCCACTTAAAACTAATATCATTTATGTGTACACTATATTCAAAATATCATTTCTGGCTTTCTTGCCATTATACAATCATTTCCTACAAAGAACTAAGACCCTGAAGTACTCCTAAACTTACCAACGATATCTTACAAAAAGGTCAGTTCAGCAGCCTGTCACTGTGGTGTTAAACGTTATTTCAGATTCCAACTGACAAACAGATAAACTAGTTACGACAGTGGTTTCACAAGGGAAATTTGCAGTGGTCGAGTGAGTCTAGTGGTTCTGAATAAAACGCTAAAGCAGCGTCACTTTGGCTGGAAATGAATGAGGTTTGGCAGAATCTGACTGAACGACAAGTGGACTGAACACCTCTGATGCAAAGTTTTTTATGTAAGTTTCATGACGGAGAGCCATATTAAAAAAAAAACTAAAACTACGACCACATCATCATGGAGGAGGGAAGGCTCAGAAAGGTTTTTAAACAGGAGGTGGTGAGTTGAGCTGTAGAGAATACAGATTTATACATACTTTCCCTGCACTATCACCAGTATTGATGTGATTCATGAGTCATATGATCCTTTTCACAGCTCAAATAACTTGTTTTAGTGTTTTTTATCACTTTCATAGTTCTGGATTGCTACTTATCTGCAACAACCATACATGTGTTAGTATTATTTAGTTTTTTTGGGCTACTTTTATGTAGGACATCTGGCTGTAGCATGCAGTGGTTTATCAAGTATCTCCTGGTGTAACTTGAACTTTTGTTTCTTTACAACAAGCCTTTAAACCTATCATGTTGCATCTGACTTTGCATGCTATCTGTGATTACATCTGCATTGTGTACATCATGTTGAGTCTGTTGTTAACAGCAGAGCATGATTAATTAATCACACAGTGGGCAAAGTCAGCAGCAAGTAAATCATTTAGCCACTATAAATGATATTTCTGACTCATAAAGAGAGAAAGAATTAACACCGACTGTATGTTGACACTAGTAATATATTTGCACAGTATGATGAGGCTCTGGCTGTATGTTACACAACGCTCTGGGCTATCCCTCTGTGGCCCACATTAATTTATTTATCTCTCATGCAGGCATCATTTCTGTTACCGGGCAAGCGTTAGTGTCCCATGAGGGGGATGACATTTCTTTTACACTGGCTTTTGTGTGGGTGAGAATCCCCAAAGAGAGCTAGTTTTACTCAGAGCTGTCCAATTTGAAATAGAAGTTCCTCGGGGGAAAAGTTGAGAACATCAGGAGCGCTGACACCACCCTTCTCGCTTGAAAAGATCTTTGAATTTAATCTCCTACTGTCGGTACCTTCAAGGGAAGCTCAGTTGCCCACTTTCACTATATTGTAATCACGTCTGTTCATGAGCATCGCTATCTCATGCTTCAGTGAGTAGTAGTAACCTATACGCTGTGCTTGATCTCCCAGTCGGTACAGCGTACTGAGCGCTAACAGTCAACCATTGCTCCCTGAACTTTGACTTATTCCCCTGAACCCTGAGTAAAATATTATTTTAATCACTATGTATGCATACATAGTGATTTGAACTCAGCAAATGTCAGCAACTAGGTTGCAGCAGGGCCCCAATTTTCATTCCCCTCTGCATCTGTTGGCAGGTCTGAGCTCTACTCGCCTTATCAAATAAATTGGACAGTGGCTATTTCCCCGATTGCTTGCTCAGAAAGGTTCTGGCTCACCCGAGGGTCTTCTGCTCATGGCTTTGGCTGATGGGAAAACTACTTAGAATAATTGTCCTCCAAAACGACGCATACCCAGCCAGTGCTGTCGCTTCTGTGTGTATGCTGTGTGAGTGTGTGTCTGAGAGGGAGAGACACACATACAAAGCAAAAAGACCGTTTTTTTGTTTTTTTTTCACAGATCATGTTCCAGGATTTACGTTCAACATGTTTTCTTTTTAAGGCCAGGCCAGATTTATTTGGAGAACATGAGGTATTTTTTGCTTTGACAGCACTCCCAAATTATTAGACTTAACTTTGATGTTGTGTGCACATTATTAGATAGGAAATAAGAAATGTGGAGAGGTGTTATTTGACTGTGATTTAAGCTGGATGTGACGAGATCAGGTTAAGTTGGACTGACTCTTTTCCAGTTTTGTCTCAGTAAGTGTTAACAGCACAGATAAAATATTTGGTGTGGTATGAAAATTTTGTAGTTATAAGTTTACAGACACATGATGAACATTTTACGTCACATGAAGACAGGTTTGTGATGTGAGGTGAAATGGTCAAAAATATCACCTCAAATCCCTTAAACGCTGCACTAAAAATTAAACACCAAAAAAGGAGGAAGAACAGATTGCACAGTATACTGTATTTGTCAACTGTCAGTTAATGGCTAGTTATTAAGTGTGTTGTGTTGTGTAGTGGACTGAGTAGTACTCACAAAGTGTACCTAATAAAGTGGCATCAACAAGGTATTTTCACCAGGAGCGCTAAATTATTTATAGTCTCTGAAATACATCAACAACCATGTTCAAAGGGATTTGGATGAACTCTCTTCTTCACTCTGACACTTGTTTTGAACCTCAGCAGATTGTTTTGACCCTGTCTTCATGCCTAAGTGCATTGAATTGTTGTCATGTAATTGGTCTGTTAGATATTTGCGTTTCCATGCAGTTGAACCTGACATGTTGCTGGTGAGTGTATGTGTGTTATGCCTTTTTTAGGGTTGTTTCAGCTAGTGTTTCAATGCGTGCCCAGCTCTACAGATCCCCCGCTGTAAGTTAGTATGGAGTAATCAGTGCATTTGTCCTCATACTGCATCTCTGAATATATACTGGATGTTGAATGTAACAGCTCCAGTGATGCAATTAGATGTAAGCTTTACTTTAATGGGATCTGCTACTGTTGTGCATTATTGTGATTAAAGGGCCACTGCAGTCTATAGTTGAAGATAAGTTTACCAACCTTTGGGACTGATATTAAGTCTGTCTCTTGTGGTTCTGGAAAACTTTTGTTAAGATTAGAAATTATGTCATTAGTGTTTTCACCTTGGGGTTTGGTACTTCCTACTCAATGGGGTTTTGTTATGAGTGAACCTGTAAATTACTGGACTTCCTGTTTAATGATTTCCAGTTACCTTAAGGAAATTGCTACCAGACTTGAGGTTGTTTATTCACAGTTATCTAAGGTCACCTAATTGCAAAGAAATTATGCTATTGCTGTTTAACTGTTTTTTTTTCTCTCTCTCTCAAAGTACATCAATATTTTTAATCTAAGGCCTTGTTCAGAACAATGGCCCGTTGGGCAGCAAAACAATGCAAGAGGAATCAACTGCACAGAGGCTGATTATACTCTGAGACAGGGCTTTATGAGTGTGTTAAATTATCATGAAATAAACAGTGTAGGGATCGACCAATATGGATTTTTTAGGACTGATGCCAGTTTTTTTCCCATCAGCCTTAGCCAGTGACCAATAAGGACTGCCAATTTTGGAGCCGATACTGCTTTTGCTCCCTCAATTTACATCATAAAAAAGACACAGTGATATCAAATGTTACGAGTCTCAATTTAAAAAAAAAAAAAAAAAAGGAAACATTTATTCAACTTAAAACAATATTTAACAAATAGTAAAAAGAGGTAGAAAGGTGAGGTACAACAAGTAATGTTGCCTACAGTAGCATTTAACAGCTTCATCTTTGTTGAACTTTAGCAAACATACCTTCAAATAAAAACTAAGCAAAAAGAATTCAGTGCTCTAAATTCTTCAAGTAATTTCTTTGAAAATAAATATTTAAGTATAAATAAAATTATTACAGTATTGCACACAGTAGTAACGAGCAAGCAGCATAATATAGTGCACACCATACTGTACGATACTTAATTTTAAAAGTAACTATTTCCCACCTAGTCATTTAATGCTTAGGCTAAGTTTTAGTGCACTTAATTTACATAATCTCTTGTAGTGTAAATGGCTTTCCTAAGATCAGGAAAGTGTAAACAGCAATACAAAACAAGAAAACTACTTAAAAAAGACTTGTGCATAATATGCACATTGCCCCATTTCCAATATGCTTGACCTTTCCTGGAGTAGGTTCACTGAAGTGCTGCCACACTGGATTTGATTTCTGCTCAGCCATTTATTTAAAAAGAATAAACAAAAACACAGATCAGTATTAATCTTGTGACATCACCCAAATTATGTGTGCATCATAGATAGATAGATAGATAGATAGATAGATAGATAGATAGATAGATAGATAGATAGATAGATAGATTGCTTTATTGTCTGTTCCAAGTAAAAACAGAAATTCCTCTTTTTTGTCACAGTTGTAAGACAAATTTTAAAGAGCCACACTCAGGCATTGGTAACACCCCCCACACCAAAAACACAGTACAGCATACATATGGGTAGAGTGCATATGCATAGAGAGCAACATAGAGAGAGCAGCTATTTATTTCACTAATAACATGCTTTACCACTGATAAACAACCCCCCTCAAATTAAAGTTTCTGAAGGTAAGGAAAAGTAAAATGAGCTGCATAACAGCAGGAGGCTTATAGGAATTAGTAAAGCATCTTAAGTTTCACTTTCACTTTGTGCAGTCGTATGGTCTGTGCATAGTCATTGTGAGGTACAGTGCGTATGGCATAGGCCCCCCTCTCCCCCACCCCCCTCAGTGGCATGTGCCCCCTCACACTCCTGATTGCCACCTCATATATGACTCTAGAATTGGCCCTGTGCCTGACGGTCATTCAATTCAACAACCCCCCCACACACACACACACACACACACACACACCTCTAAAATGAATCTGGCACCGCTGGAGACACACACGACACGCGTCCACACCTCAGCCTGGTGGTCACTGAATGAAACTCCCACAAACACCACGGAACTGAATTGACAGCATCGGCATAACTTAATCCTGTGACCCATGTTAGCCTACAACTATGTCTGCAGCTCCCGAAATACAATGGCAAGCAGTTTTATAGACAAGGCATTCGGCATCCCCGTTTTCCATTCTGACCCACAAACAGGCTTAATAGTTGCAAGCACATACAGAGCATGCATTTGGCATTCGAGTTTCCAATTTCAAAGTGTATGGCAATATTTCATCTACCTTAAACAGTTAATATATGGCTTGAAAGTTTAAATCTTACCATTATTTTGAAGTTGATGTGGCAGGCTTCCAGCACTCTGCTAGTAGGGGAGGGGCAATGCATGGTTGTGTCTCCAGCAACACAGAGCTGCCTGTGTTGATGCCTGTCTGTAAATCATGCCAGGAAAAATGTATTGGTGAACGCACTTGCACATCAGCCGATGCCTATACAAGTAAAAAATGCAAATATTGCCCTGATATATCGGCTGGCCAATGTATCAGTTGATCATTAAATCAGTGTGTGTGCATGCATCTATTTTGTTGGATGATGTAATACTGCATTGAAACCAAAATCCACCATATACAAAGGCCACTGTGATTGTTTTTTCTCCTTCACTCCCAGGTGTCTAGAACCAAAAGTACATTTAATTGACAAAACTTGAAAGATTTTTTCTGTTGTATTACTTTAAACTGAGTGAGGTGCTTATGGCTGTTGGTGAGATCATGGCCTAAAATGAGAAATGAATTGCTGCAGCTGTTTTCTGTTGTTAAAAAAAGTAAATTCCAACTTGGTTTCCATTGTCCTCGATTTGGTTGCATCTCATTTCTTTTATTTCTGACACCTGGTGAACAAACTATCTAATATCAAAACCTAAAAACACTACAACCAAACACTAACACATCACTAATTCAAGAACCGCATATAAAATCTATTAGAAGAGTAGTTTCATTGTCATTCTCTTGAATTTATACCAGTATGTTCTAACGTCAGACATGAATCTCCAGTTTTTTATTCCCACAGAGTATGTATTTGTCCATTTAGTGACAGCTTGAGCATAGACAGCTGAAATAGACATGTTGACCAGTAGCAGCTTGAAATCATAGCTAGTAGTAGCAGTAGTACAGGAGTGTGGTGATACAGTACCACACACAGCAGGTCAACAATCCCATCTGTTCAGCTCTGTAATATGACAAACTATATGTTCAAACATGGTGAAAGTAAATATTGGTCACTTGAATGCTCAGTGAACCCTAATACATTTCTGAGCAGATTAAATGCTTGTAAAAACCATTTACGTCTGATTTGAGCAATGATTTAGTTGGACTAGTCTGTTAGCTGAATATCATTACTGTTGGATCATTTCAGATTTCATAAAAGACAAAAATTTTGCACCATTGTCTCCTCTCTGCCATCTCCCTCCTCATATGTTTTTATGAAGTGCAATGCCGTCTGCACTTTCTCCCAAAGCAGGAACTTAAAATCAGCGGTGACAAATGCTGCCCACACTGCAATGGCCTTTATATACAGATTGCACACAACAGCTTGGAATTGCCTATGGGAGCCTTTGTAAAACTCCTAAACCTTTTTAAGTGAAAACCCACTACCAGGCCCAAAATGGCCTTTTCATCTTCAGCAGAGACAAAAGGCTCTGTATTAAGGCCTTTAACTGAGTTTTGCAGTAAGATGTCAGAATCCAGTGAAAGCAAGTAACAACACGACTGAGTCTTTTACTTGTAAGATTGCCTAAACTTAAAAGGCTGAGCTGCTTAAAAAGCCCTCTCCTGTACGCTGTAATTATAACGTCTAGATCTTTTCTGTATCAACAGACAGTTCCTCATGGCTGCAGATATTTATCTAGCCTACACAAACATTCTGCTTTGCCTCTTTTCATTTTAGAACATTGCATTTTCATGTCTTTTGAGTCCCCTGCTGCTATAAAAAAAAAATAATGCATATGTCTAAATGGAGCCTGATTAGATCAGATCTATCCGTGCAGTTCCGGAAAAGCCTCTCATCAAAACAACTAAATGATTTTTCTGCTCTACACTCCTTTTTTTCTCCTCCAGTGAGTTGTCAGATTAGGCCTTATCCTGACTACTGGGCCATACTGTGCTGCCCATTGTAGCCTTTTTTATTTTACTCTGAAATGAATTACCGTGTGTACTGAAGATGTCCCCGATGACCGAGCCCACTTGCATGGCCTGGCCTCACTGTTTAGTGTGAAGCAAACATTCTCTCGTCTCACTCTCACAATGAGCATTAGGTCTTTTTGCAGCATCGTGTATCACTTTGCCAAGTGAACATCTGCAGTGATGGCTGCTCCGGTCTTATGTCTGACAGTGTTGTGCAAACCCCATATTGAAATTGACACTTCTCTTGTATTGGGGCCATAATGACAAGCACATTGCATTGGGCTTTTTCTTTTCCTAAGGCCAAGCATCATTCAGTTGTGTCCTCATGTTGGAGGCTGTTATGGGATCGTAGGGACCCATGAGATGCTAGAATTGTCATCATGCACAAACAATAGTGACAGATTCATGCTGCTGTACAGTTAAAACTCATTTTGAAGTATAAAACATCTTTTTTTTTTTTTTAAGTTTGGCATTTGTACTAAGCTCTCATTACAGCTGAGTTCCCATCTCTACATCTGTCAAATCTGTCAAAATGTGACAAAACTGCATCAGTTACTATGACATCTTGATTTTTTGAACTGACCACTCTTTGGATTCAGTGGCATAGATTTTAAGTCCTCTGTTCTTCTATGTTATTGATATATGTTGTACCTACTGCTAATAGTACTTGTTTTTTTGTTTATTTCAATTGAATTGTAAAATGTATTTTATAATAGCAATACTAGATATATGTGGCATAAAGGTTTAGAAACATAAGAGCATAGATAGATAGATAGATAGATAGATAGATAGATAGATAGATAGATAGATAGATAGATAGATAGATAGATAG
>JAPQRP010000007.1:10063830-10081884 GCA_037367295.1 Apogon hyalosoma
TGGATGGATGGATGGATGGATGGATGGAAGGAAGGAAGGAAGGAAGGAAGGAAGGAAGGAAGGAAGGAAGGAAGGAATAAGATAAGATAATTAACCCTCCAAGACCTAAACAGCCGCCAGTGACCAAAAGCATTTACTGATCTAAAATGTCAATTTGTCAACCACTAAACTTAATAATACATTGAAATGATTCAAGTTAAAAATACCACGTCTCAGCTTTCCACTGGCATCAGATATGACTCATTTGGACTCTCGGTGGATCTGTGGAGAACATGGAAACTGTTCACCAGTAAAACCTATGTTTATGGTCGTAGACTCTTGCTTTTTTGTTCAGTTAATGATATTTTGCCACTTTTTCTTCAGTTTCCTTTGTATTTACTCCTTTGGAGCTATTATTAAGATCTACATGGTCAGTAATTTAAATATACAAAAAGACCAAATTTTCACACAAAAAATGCTCAGTTCAGAGGAGGATATAATGATAAATGGTGATAAAATACTTATGAATGTAGAGGGAAATTTTTAAAGCCATTACAAATAAATCTTTAAGGGTTAATGAGCTAAATAATAATAATAATAATAATAATAAATATCCACCCTGTCCCTTTTGTAAGACTCTTTATATGTGGATATAAACCATACGTTATCAAACTTTTATTTTATTGGACAGGTTGAAAGTGATTGCACTCTACAAATGCAATTTTCTTTACATTCTCCCTCATTACGCAAGGAACAATGTCAGTATTGTATCTGCTCGCCCGTGGGGACTTTTCTCTTCAAATGTATTCAATAAATACTCTTTAAAAGGCCCATTAAATACAAATTAAAGACTCTGAAGCTCTGATTTAATTCTGCTTTGCATGTTTTATTTATTACCATCACCATCAGGACTAAATTAAAGAGTGTTACTTGGAAGTTGACATGATTTCTGGCGACCAGTGTCATGAATGGGTCATGAGGACATGGGTATCTGTGCACAGTAGACGATGATCCGAAGACCTGACCACTGTGGAGACACAACAGGCAGGAAGACAGGAACGATGTGGTGGCTGAAAAAATGCCATGACCTTCCCTGACCTTAGCTTTTACAAATAAACAACACGCACAAGAGGTTTAAGTGCGTCATTTTTCATCATTCCTATTAGTGAGACTATGAATAATAAGAGTTAGAAACCATGACGGTAGCTGCTGCTGCCTGCTGTTAAATTCTCAGCACCACACAGGCATCAAGAAAGGGAAAAAAAAAATCTTTATTTTCTGTTTTACAAAGCTGAGAGAGAGCTCCAAGTCCTTTAAAAGTGTATCTAACCAGGAAAGTAATAAAATGACTTTTTTTGGTGGATATTAAAAATGAAAATTAAGTCACTTTGCGATCATAAATGACAGGTAGACTTATAAGACACTTTATTTAGCATTATTCCTTTTGCTAACAATCATCCATGAGTCATACATTTTACACGCAATTCATCGTGATAAAGAAAAATAGAAATATGTTTCAAAAGAAAGCATATTGTCAGAATTTTAAATTCCTTCCAAGATTTTTACAAAAATATTTCCAGGGGAGCTCGTGTCTTAATAAAAGCAGCTGAGTTCCTATTGGATGGAGTTCCTGCTAGTTCCTCTGAAGTATCAACACTGAAAAGCTGGAGTGAGAACAATCAGGCCAAATGATGGAGGAGGATGGAGAGGTCTTTCATTCCACATTGTTCTACTGTAACTTTATTCTACCAGTCACAGAGATAATAAAGTACATGTTGGTTTAAAGGATGATGACTGGATTCAAAGGTAGGGTTTGAGGTGGTAAATGGGGTTTGTTTTGGAATTGATTGCTTATTTATCACATTCCTGTAATTGTGCTGTTGAAAATACAAAGATTTTAATAGTACAGTAAGAGTCTCAGAAAATAGAACGTGTTTTTTTTACGAGTTATTATGTTTATCATTAATACTTCACCTTAAAGGGATGAAAAACAACAATATTTTTAATACTTTATTATGATTAAGACTTGAGACCATTTGTTAATAGAAATATACATTGAAAAAAATATATACAGTGTGAATAAAATAAGTTTGGAGGCAGGGAAGTAAATCGAAATGTATTTTCTGTTGAAAAGCATAAATAAAGTTGCACTTTTGTGTGACACAGCTCAGTGGGCTGGATCTCTTTTTGTATGTGATAGATGTCACTAAAACAGCTAATACTCGCCAGTTTCACCTTTGAGAATTAGGTGAAAAGTATTAAGAGATGTGAAAATCACTTCAAGTCTGGTCATGTTGAAGCTGCAAAGACATCCCCAGTGACTTACAGCAGATCGTAGAGAAGGAATATGTGTAGTCTTTGTATTTATGGTTTTCCCTAGTTTGATACTTCAACAGTTTTACCACAACCTTTTTAATGTGTAAATGTATCCTTTAAACTAACAAACATTATATGTGTAAATTATGGAATAATTTGATGGGATAAAAAAAAAACAAAAAAAAAAACAAAACCCAGAACTCTTTATCTTCCCATTGGCAACAGCACATTTTTCCCCCCCTAAAATAATTTCCCATGGATACAGCAGGGCGGGGCAGGACTTCAGCTCTCTATAGCCCTTGAAATGGCATACTGCTGCACCCCTATGTGAGACAGCTGCAGCTATAGTCACTTTAACTCAAAATCCAAGTGAATTAGAAAGCCTCAGTGAGAACTAAGCAGCAAGCTCAAATCTGGCCAGGAATGTGTTGACCGAAAGCTCCCCTCTTTAGCAGTCCATCAGCCAGCTCGGTGTCTAATAGGTGTTGCCATGGCAGAAGGCATCTGTGTGGAATGAGTAAGTAATAGCACTGTCTTAGCTCAAGTGGTTCACACTGGCTCTCTGCTTTCACTGTGTAGCAGCAACATCAGAGCTCAGAGAGACACGGGGAATCTGAGTGTGTATTTTTGCTGTTACTGCTATACAGTCTTTCCATTTGCGATGCTCTTTCATTAATCAGCATTAACACTATTCAATGAGGAGCCCGATTCATGTGGTGCTCCCATGGGTAACGCTTCATCCCCTCTCATTTGCGGCGCAAAAATGAACCAGAGTCTGTGAAAAGGCCCGTCTGATTAAAAACATCGGTACAGTACAATATGCCGGCTCTCTCGAAACCTGAGGATGACTATGTAGTGGGTTTTATAAGCTGCTGGGAAGTGTAGGTAATGAATATAAATACAAGTAATACTCATCCTTACCATAAAATGCACTGAAAATGGTTTTGCCCCAACAATGATGTGCAATTATCCTCTCCTATGATCAGTATTTTTATAAGCTTTAGTAATCAAGTAGCAACTGGGTCACCTCATTTAGTCAGAGTCTGAGGGTATTACATTTCCCCTTTTCAACTCACATCAAAGAGAACACACTTGATCAGGATAATTTCTTAAACATTACACATTTCTGTTTCATCTCCTCTTGATGGCACTATATTGGATAATTATGTTATTTTGCCGTTTTTGTCTGGGATTTGATGAAAGAGCACAATAAGAGCTGCAATAAAAGCAACAACCTACACAGTAACATGTAACAAACACTTGGCGTGTTTGCATGAACTAGCTACAGATGTGTGTTAATGGTTTATACATGAAGCTGAGATGGACTGTCACTATTATATAACTATAAAGATGCAAGAAGAATTAAAGCAAATGTGCATATATTACTCTTCACTTATGCTTTTTTTTCCCACTAACCTGCACTCGTGTTTCTACTAGAGACCCTTTAAACTCATCTATTATCATTCAATTATGTCCAATTTGATTTATTGACTCTGAATGCTAGACAGTGCTTCATGTGTCACTGTTGTGTGCAAACTGTATCTGGTAACGTGGGATTAATGTGTTGTCTATGTAACTGTACACTGGGGACCTTGAAGGTGTACGAGCACTGAAAACACAGCACTGCACATTATAATTAAACATGGATTGTGAGAAAAAAAATATTGTAACACTCTCCTAGACCTTGAAGTACTTCTAATTTCCACTGATTAGAAATATTATCATAATAAAATGTATTTACAGGTATTAACACTATGTCAAATAAAAGCCGGTTTTTAGAGTAACTTGTGATTTAAAGTGATTATTTGTGGTTAGAAAGTGACATATTTATATAAACATCTATTTATACACTCTCCAAATTCATGACAGTGTCTGGGGATGCTGGGGCCACTCCTATCTCCCATCATGCAAAGGTGGGGTACACCCATGACATGTCACCAGTTCATCACAGTGCTCACATATACTGACGAACAACCGTTAACTCTCACATTCACAGCAATAGTGCTAAACACTGCGCCATCAACATTTAAAGCAATTAAACTAAACAACAAACAAACAGTGAAGCATCTTCTAGCTGTAGATGACAATATAAATATAATGAACCCTAAGGATGACATAAAAGCTTTTACTGCAGTATTTATTGCTACATAAAATTATAGCATGACAGTTGTTAGCATTTTGTAGCCCAGTGAAATACTTGAATTCAATGTGTCCCAATACTTTTGTTCATATAGAGTATGTTGTTTTCTCAAATGTATCTTACCATCATTATGTTGCAGTAGAGGCTTCAAACCTTCTCAAGTGGAGCAATGGAAATATGTGGGTTTGACACAAGAAACTGATGTTCTCGATTCATTTATCAAACTTTGACAGGTGGCAGTTACTTGTTCTTTTTCGGTGTAATAGCAGCATTCTGATCTGTGTAAATGTCTGTGTAAATTCCCTGTCTCTTCAGCTTATAAGCCATGAACCCTAATCTCTAACCCTTAGAACGTGTTAAACCCCTCCAACAGACCTTTAAATGTCCAGGGGTGAGGACAGACTACGTGGGTCAGGCTGTTATTAAACTGCTCTTAACGTTCAAATTTTCTAAAGCTCTGTATTCGTAGACTATCGGCGGCGCTGAATGGCGGTGACAGTATTAAGGTACAGATTGTGTCTGAGCCTTGTGCGCTCTCTCGACAGGGAGGGAGAGACAGCCTGAGCACAGCTGCTTTCACAAATCAAGGCTGAGCGATCGATGCACTGAGTGCAGGTTAGCGTAGCAAATGGAAACACCTCAGCAGGACTTGAGAATTTTTATCTGTCAAAGAAATAAATGGAACGATGCAGAGGATGTTGCCTGAGCTTTAAACTTTCAGAAGAATGTAAATGAGATAACTTGGGAGAAAAACATCATTTGGGTGATGCTTTGAGGAAGTTTATCCTGAAAGAGCTGCTGGTCCCGTTCACACCACAGGCTTTAACACGTCTATATGCATCTCAAATGGCCGCCTCTAATTGGACCTCACTTCTACAATCATTATTTCCATTTGCAAAAACTATTTTTGTTATTGTTTTTAAGAGGTGAGAAGCAGCAAAGCAAAGACAAGAATCCAAACAATACAGACCGGTTCTGTTCCTCTGTATGTTCCAGCCAAACCAGATTATCTATGATGTTTGACGTACTCATAATACATCTCTATTAGCTTTCATAGACAAAGGCAGCTTATGTGGTTTCAGATTTCAAATGAATATCTATATGCAAATGAAATAGATCATCTAAAAGCCTAAAATTGAGTGAATGAAGCTTCTATTTTCTGCAGAGACGGAGATGCAGCAGGCTTTGTAAAGATTATTTGCATCTCAAATAAACAAACTGACAAAAGTGTGAATGATCAGTGTCAGCCGTGTTTTGCTCACTGCTCATCTATGCTATTAAATATTAGAAATAAAAAAGGAAATTCAACCAACTCATCTACTCAAATGCCATCACCAACTTTCAAGGTGGAATGGGTTGGTAGATTTTGTCTGATGTATGAGTTAATATGAATCATGTATTTCAACTTAAATTTTAATATGACAATTTTGACTTTTTTTCCCTATTTTCATGGGACTAATATAACCCATGGACCTCTGGTGTTTTGAAAATTAAGCTCCATGTCTGTGTTTCATAGGGCACATTTGTACTGGATAAGCAATGTCTGCTTCTAACTGAAATTGACCAACATTATTTGTTGGCTCTGATGTCAACTGAACTGTTGAAACTGTTGAAAGGCAGAAAAATGGTCTTTAAGGTAGCTGTCAGGTGTGTCATCCATCTCTCCAGATGACGCTTTAAGATTTAAAGTTTGGTTATTCACGCCATATCATGACACGATTGCCCTAGATTGTATCACTAGATAAAACACCTTTAAAACTTTCATTTATCACCAGTAGAGCTTCTGTGAGTCTCAGTCATGGAGAATCCAGAATAAAGTTGCAGAGGAACCAAAAATTACATACTGCAGTTGCATATCCAAAAAAAAAAAAATTACACAGATGTTATCTTTTCTGGTAGTTTTTGCAACAAATAGAACTGCTGAAGACAATTAGATGAGAGATGAAATGTATTCAAAAGACCAAACCACTCCAGCTGAACTTAGAAAACTATCAGAAAGAATGATGACCTGGACAAATGAGAACTTACACAAATACACAGAGACGTCAGTTTGCATAGAACTAATATTACCACAGGATCTGTGCAATAGGTGAAGAAGGAGAGGTCATTTGCAATGCTTTGCAAATTACAGACATGACCAGTTCACACAGGATTAAAATGACAGATGACCTCTACAGTTATTACAAATTACTGCAGGTCCACAGGTAATATCAGCCTTGTGGGAACAGGGCTTTAGACTACAAGAGTACTCGTTTGTTGACCTAGGTTGTATAAAAATGTATAAAACACCTTATTTTGATGGTGTTTGTCAGTGAATGACTTTGACATTTCATTTAGAGAAATAAACGGTCTCTCTGCATGGTCCAGGACACGCTAGTGTAAACATAGCCCAAACCACATATGGACACATTCTGTAGTGGCACCCAGCTCTCATTGTGTCTTATGGGCACACACACCTGTACTTGATGCTGTCCAAGTCGGCAGAGATCATCCCAGATGCATGTAAATGCCAGGTTTGAGCAGGCTCATTGTTTGTCAGGATGGAAAACAGTGATGTCATGGCCACAAAGAGAAAAACAACACCAGATTTTCCTGTAACTGTGGGAAAATCATTAAGATCCCCATAGTCCTGCCTGCAGGAGAGCTACAGATAACAATAACAGAAACAGTTATTTTTACAAGTGGCAACCCTGTGGACAACACAGTGTCATAACATCCATAGCATTTGTATTGGAAGATGACGTTTTAACAGTATTTTAGTATATACTCATCGTTATGGCAATGGTGCGTGTTAAGTTTAGCATACAAGCAAAAGCCAAATATGTTAATAATTCATCTCTGTCTTGTATTTCATGAAAACGAGACCATCAGATCGATAGTCTCCATTGGCTGGGCATGTGTATAGAGGAGCCGTTTGTCTCCATCATGCATCAGTGCAGAGTTGGGTGTGGCTGGACGCTCAAATGACCAGAATCACAATAAAAGGGAAGAAAGTGCATTTGTTTTTGTTTGTCTCCTTCGCTGCTCTGTATTCTGTCAGGGGACACCTTAATAGTACATTTAGCAACAGTCACAGAGGACAGCTGCTGCCAAAGATGCTTTGTTTTCCAGCTGATTGAAATTTTCAAATTATACATCACTGATAAAGCTTTTTATTGTCAAGATAAACATTTAGAACAAGCAGATGTTGCAGAGGCAGGAGTTTTGTTCCAACATCCTCTAAAATCTCATTAGTTAGTTCTAGTTAATTAGTAAAATCAGAAATAGCTTTAAATGGAATCATTCTTGCTACATCAATTTTGATTGAGTCATGAGGTTAAAATTTTGTTTGAATGAAAAAGACAAGATCCACGCAACCTGTGAGCTCCCAAGAAGATGTTTATTAATATGTGGTGAATAAACATGTTTTTGGGAGCTCACAGGTTGTGCGGATCTCATCCCATTTTTTTTACACTGTTCTTTTGGATCTTGCACACCTTTTAGCAACTGGATGTGAGTGTCATTACCTTTTTCCATATTAAAGTTTTCTTTCCCACTTGGATTTTGGGGCTAAATATCCAAGTGTTTAGAGGGTACAGACCTGAATTTAGTTGATGAAATTTAGTTTACAATACAGTATATACTTAACTATATTACTTTATTTAAGAGGGCATTCTGCTTCTAATCATGCATAAATCATATTATATTATACTCTTATATTATTCATTTATTTTCCAAACTGCTTAGTCCTTGTGAGTGTCATGGGGATGCTGGAGGCTATCCCAGCTACCAACAGGTGAAGGTGTGGTACACCCGGATGTATCGCCAGTTCATTACAGGGCTTATATTATATTCATGATGGAAAATGTATGTTCTACTGACATTTTGATAAATATAATGATTTCACATTTGCACATGTGTAGTCTGTTTGGTGTATTAATGTGTGATGAATGAGTCTTTTTTTAGATAAACGTTTACAGTGATTTTGCATATAATTATAATGTCATATAGAACACAGTGTGGGCTGAAAGAAGAAGAAATTGAAGCTCTGGATGTGGGATGATATATCTAGTGCTTTCATCATGCTCATAAAAAAGTATAATGATATAGGATGTGTGTAACATAAAGAATCAGTATATATAGGAATATAATATCAAGTAATATAGTAAATGATAATTGAGTGGATGAGATCATTAGTTGAGTTCAGTTCACATGTTTAGTTCAAACCTGCTACCACAGTATAACACTTAACAGATGACAACTTGACAGACCCATAAACACATATTGTGATTTATCGTATTATATTACAAATATCATGAGTAGATATTAACACATTTCACAGTCGTTGGTGCATTAAAACAAGAACAGATAAATGGAGCTTTACAGATATTCATAAAATAAAATTATCTATTATTTAATGAGATGAAAAGACCACTCCAAATATATAGACATATACCCCACTGAAAGCCCCTGGAATATGATCTAGTGGAAGATGGATAGTCACAAGTCATAAAACACAGCCGATCAACTTGTGTTTTAGCTCCAGGAACTGCCAACAGCAACGTGAAAGACATGACAACGTATGACAAGAGACATGAAAGCTTTCACTGAAAATCAGGGTTGTTCCAGGCAAATGTGATTCCCCCCCCCCTTTTTTTAAAATTATGCGCTGTCTAAAAGAACTGTGACCAGTTGTTTTCTGCAAATAAACCCTGTAAATAGACAACGGTTTTGAGAGAAACGTTGTCAGTGGTTTTAGTGTCATTTTACTTCAAGGCAGGATATTAACACTAGAACCAGTGCTTAATGGTTCCACAGCTGTTTAATTATGTAAAAACTGTTAAACTACAATTCATGACATACTGAGGCAATTTCCGTGGATGGCCATTTTAATGCTGTTAGAGACAACATGAGGTGTGAACACTGTGAGCGTTCTCGTTGAAATGTCCTTGAGCTCCAGGGCAAGTGTTCTGTGTGTAGCTAACCCTGACTTGACTGTGCTGTATGTTCTCCCAGTGGAACAGAGGATTAAAGAAGGAGGATTTCACCTCTGAATCAATTCAGTATCATGAGATTGTGGCTTGTTATTAAAAAGAAATGAAATGCATCATTAGTGCTGCATCTAAAGATCTTCACAAAGCTTGTGAAGTTGATCCAGATGCTTTCAGATGTCAGTGGTTAATTGCGCTGTGTAAATGCCCACTGGGTTCCCTACAACGCCTTGTAGGTTTGATTTGATAGAAAGTGTTAGTGAGTGCGCTGACCTGAAGTACTCCAAGCCTTCTGCCACCATGTATCATTGCACTGCCATCTTCATTCATCTCGGTTATTGATTCATCTGTGGAATTGGTTTTGCCATGACGCAATACAAGGAGGAGGACTGCCGCACACACAGGGCGTTCACCTCTGACCTCGCACATAAATCATTCCCTCTAATAAAACTGACTGGTCCCATTCTTTTTCCCCTTCGCTGCTTCCTACAGGGTCAAAGCCAAGAAAGGGGTGAACCTGCTCCAGACCAAGTCAAAGAATGCCCAGTGGAAGGTGGACTGGGAGGTGCAGTCTGGAGCCAAGCATTCCATCACCACCATCGACGTGAACAAAAACAAAGCAGTCAAACAGGGGTAAGTCAACAGCCCTGGGCCTAAACATACTGTGTCTGTTCAACCAGCCACTGCAGCTGTTCAGTCCTGTTCCTGCTCTTGCTCCACAAAGACAACAATATTTGTTCAACCCATTTACTAGAATAAAGCATTGCCATTGCACAATTCTGCAAAGCACTGACACTTGAAATCTTAACATTTAAGAACCAAAGCTGTTACACTTGTATAAAAACTGCACATTGATTGGATTATGATGCATGAACAAATGCAGTATTTATTCACTTACATACAATAAAAGTATTCAACCTGATTGATTTCACAGATAACATTTAAAACACTAGTTATTCTACTTCCTAACTATCCAGAGTGAATATAAAAATATCCCTGTCAAAGAGGTCAACTTTTGGAATAGTTCACTTTGTACATTTTATAGTTTTTTGTAATTATTGTGGCAAACAAAAACAAAGGGCTATATGATCTTATTTTTATGAAACACATAACTTGTGTTTTTGTTTCCATGTTGTACTGCTTGAACCCAGTACATAATGTAAGTAGCAACAATAGAATTAACTTTCCCTTTGTACATTTTATATGTTTTCATGAATAAGTATTTAACAAATACAAAACTGCTTCATGATCGTATTGTTTATGAAACATATGGAACTATTATTTTTGCTTATTGGTTTTGAGTTTCTTAAACCTAGTGTTTAATATATACAATATCAGACCCATAAGTAAAAGCTCCAACATGTGCCTTTTCAATCTTTTTCACTTTACTTGTCATATATTGCCTTATTGTTATTTATTCCTTACTATTTACAGGCGGTAATAAAAACCAAAACACATTATTATTACCATTATGAATGCTGCAATAGGTTTCACATTTTGTACATACACTTTTTAGGGTTTTTAGTAGTTCTTCTTTGCAGTTTGAGAGTATAGGGAGATTGAGGTTATAGTGTCAGAAATGTCAGAATTATTACACTTTATACTGTTACATTTAGGCACTGACACCACCTGGTTAGTTTGAGAAAAATACCAAGTCTTCATTTAATACAGAGGGAAAAGGTCTCCAAAGATCAAAAATAATAGTATGTTTTTTTATTGCTATTTAAACCAAACCACGATCTTCCCCCAAATGAAAGCCCTTTTACTGCCTGAATCTTAACACCCTCAAGAGTGGATGTTAACTCTACTCTCTTGTACCAAAGTCCTGGATTTTTGTAAAAATTTGCTCCTGTCTATTGAGGGAAGGTGAAAAAGTAGCAGATCCTTCACTGACATAATGCGGTGACATTAAACATATCCGTGGTTGGCAGAAATGTTCAACAGCAACATTTTATTCTGGTGACAGGGTTGGCTATACAAAGACAACAATATTTGTCTTCCTCAACAATGGACAAAATGTCCCCTGAAAAGGTTTTCTTGTGGATAATAGTCATAGTTCACCTCTGATTAAAGGCAGCTAAAAGCATAGAGCAGGCTTTGTAAATGGCCCAGGAATGACAGAAGATAAAATACAACTCTGGCCCACAGCAGCAACTAAAGCGCCATCCGCTTTACAGCACAAAGTTAAATAAATGGAGATGCTATCTGCCCGGTCTCACTACATCTGCTATTAATTCAGTCTAGGTAAGAAATGAGGCAAACGAGTCTGACTGCAGGCATTGAAATACCTCTGAGATGAGATCTTGTCTAAAAGCAGTAATTATGCCAAGTTCCTCAAAAGAGTAAAGACAACCAGTTAGAGTCCTGGAGTGTGTGATGGGACAGAAATGGACTGAAATGTCGGGACTGATTCTACAGCAAATGCAACTTGTTGACTGATTTGCATTAGTGATGTAGTCTAAATCTAGCCTGCCATTGGAGACGCTGCTCAGACGATCTGACCAGTAAATGAAGGCACAGAGGTAAACATGTCGAAGCTGCTCTTCTGTGGGTTTCTGAACAGGATTAATTCACCCACATTACACTTGCTAAATTGAATATACCCATGCGGCACTAGTTGCACTTTTTGGGTTTCATTTCTGATGCGGATAGAAATAAATAATTTCTAATTCTTAGAGAACTGATGATTATGTAGATATGCTCATGTACTTTACAGCAAATAAGAGACATCTTGCTTCAAACAGTTACACATGGAAAATATTTGACTATAAGATGTACGGATTATATAATGTATGTATATGAATAAATTAAAGGATAAACCCAGTGGTGTGGGAGATACTCAGATCTTTCACTTAAAAGTAGAAGCCCCAACATGACTGTAAAGTTTTGAGTGGTGTTCATCAAATATGTGCTTATACAGTACTTGCTTATGTACTTGTGTCTTTACATTGCACTGAAAATGTCATTACAGAATCAGTTTGTACCACAGAGAGCAGTGAGAGACTGTTGTATTTCAGGTGAGCCAAACAGATGTGAGGGCACAGTCCGCTGATCACATTTTGTTTATGAGTTTTTACACGAGTACAGTTTGCACACAAAACCCCAGCCTACCCCTGAGCCTGCTCCACCACTGAGAGGGAAGCAAAAAATTAGCAACCATAAATCACAATATGTGATGTGTTAAATTCATTACCATGAAAAACTGGGATCCCGGCTGGTTATCACGAGCCTTGGAGACGTTAGGAACTGCAGGTACTTACAAGAGGCAAACGGCAATAAAGGAGGAACAGTAAAAGAGGGCTTACCTGGAAAAGAAATTCACCATTCCACTCTTGTTTACTTCTTAGTGCCTTTGTGGCAGCCTTTCTTGCTATATTTAGTGACCCATGTCATGTAATCTTTGCCACCCTGTCACCATGTGGGAAATGTCCAGTAGGGGGTCAAGCATGGATAGAGAAACAGCATGTCATGGTGCATTTTGTCAAAAACCCAGTCAATTCTGTGACCACCCAAAGCTAAACAATGGGCTTCCAAAGGAGTAAAGAGTGGAGTCATGGAAGAAATCATGCTTTGATGCTTCATTCATATTAAGTTACATGAACATGAGTGTGAAATCTTTTTTATATAGATAGCCCTCATGGTTCTTGAGATTTACTTTTAAACTGTGTTTGTGTGAAATTGGTTGCCAGTGCATGTATTCAGGGTAGCTATGTGAAAGCCTCCATGAAGTGTTTCTTTCTATCAGAGTGGAGCTGATCTTCAAGACAGTTTAAATGATATAGCAACTAATGTTAGATGTTCATCATTGTAATGCATTGGTGAGGTTACTAGTAAGCTGACCCTTAAATTTTTTGTAATTTTTCCCTTATTGTACTAGTATTACCTTCCCAAATATTTGCTTTTCATTGAGCTTGACTGTGCAGAATGATTTCTGTGCAGGATTTGACCCTTTAAGGTTTTTCTCGCATCGATTTGCTGAAACGTCCTGTTGTTTACCAACCAAAAGACCAACAAACCAACTTTAATTTGGGGTCAGGTATAATCTAACAAGTAACTTTTACATGTGTGAACCTGAAGGAAAATACACAAACATTAAAAGGAAAGTGGAAGAGACATGTATTAAACTCAAACCAAACCATTTTCTTATGACTTATAAGATGACAGAGGAGGGTCTACAAGCCTCCATGTGTAGATGGATTTATTTTATCAACTATGTGAGTGTATAATGTTTTGAGATGGTCTATGGACACATTCACTCCCACTTTGGCCAAATGTTCAGACCTTTCAGTTTGATTCAGGTGTGAAATCTCCCCCGGACCACAGTATAGTCTCATTCTGGGTCAAACTAACCTATAACTCAGCTTATATGTGGGGTGAAAACATTTTCTTGATGTTTCAGACTTTCTGACCAATTACAAGAAATTATACAAGGCCACAGCCAACAACTTCAAAAGTGCTTTACAATTCTCTTCTGTGTGTTTGGCCTCAAACAACCTCATTAATCGAGTCAGATGGTGAAAACCAGGCTATGTAGTTTATATTCCACTTTGAAAGAGATGTTTTCATATTAGTACCATAGAGCTGGAAATTTAGTCTAAGAATGCATCCTAAAAAGTGATAATTTAAAAAAAAAAAAAAAAAAGTAACACATGTCAATTTGACAACTTGTTTGTTGAGCCTCTCTCCATTTTTTTCTTGCACATTGATTTGATACTTGTTAGCTTGGCCATTATGATTGCGATGCTTCTAATATTAAAGTTACCTATGTGCTATCGAGCTTAACATTCTGGTTCATTCTTCAGAAATGAAACACATCTCATGTGTTTATTGATGTTTTGATAATGAACAATTAAACTGTTAGAATGCTTATTTTTGCTATTCAGATTACCAACCTTTCTCAACATGCCTTCTTGTTCTGTGGTTTTTATTATTATTTATTAATGAGCAATAGTGTGAAAAAGCCAAATCTTTTACATTTTACATAAAATTAGCCACTGCTTGCCTCAATAATGTCCTTAAAGAATGCAGAAACGTCTTGTGTTTTTGCAAATTCACCAGTATAATATATGTGTATGTTTAAATGATAAAACCCTCTTGTGACCATAATAAATTGGATGAGAGGAAAATCAATAACTGAGCGAACCAGAGGAAATCAGACACAAAGTACGATGGATGAACTGATAAAACATTGGACTTAACACAGAACCCGTGTCTGTTCACATTCCCAAAGAAAAAAGCCAGTGTTATTTCTTTTACGCATGACCTTGACATTGTCACACCATATTATTTTGCTACAGTGATTTTCAACATCTTCACATTATCTGTGGCATTTTTCCTGCAGTCAGAACAGAAACTAATAGAGGGAACACTCTTAGGAGTTGTATCAGAAGGTAGGCACAAATCACCTATATGGTCCTTTAAGCCCCCCGCCAGTCAAGAATAAGTTATTTTCAGCGTGTGTTGTCTGTAATCTTTGAGTTTCACTGTGCAGAATGATTTGTATGCAGAGTTTGACACAGTCTGGCTGTTTTCATTTACTGAAGGTTGAAACTTTCTCTTTGCTCAACCTACAATCCTAGCTTAAAGCGTAGGAATTGTGACACCACAAATTATTTGTGATTCTTTTAATCATTTAGAACAGGGGTCTCAAACCTGCGGCCCGGGGGCCAATTGCGGCCCGCAAGATGATATTTTGTGGCCCCCTGCTTGTCATCAAAGTTAAGTGTTAGTGCGGTCCACATGTAGCTCTCAAATGCACCTTTTTGCTGAGTCTCGCCACGCTTTTATTTATTTTTATCATTTATGGGCTACCATAGATTGTCTCGTGACAGCTTCTGGCAGCATTTGTTGTCAACAGTTGTCAAGCTAGCCAACTGCGAAGTACCTGGCAAAGTATGAATGTTAGTCACTTAGTTGAAACATATTCTGGAGTGACACCAAGTGGACGGAAAATATCTGCCATCACGCAGTTCCAGTCATGTCTCACTCAAAATGTGCCGTCGTCTGACGTCATTACTCAACTAGACATGGTAAGGAGTTTACAAAATACCAGGGAGAGGAGAGAAAGAACCAGGTTGCCAGTCTCAAAAAATGTCTATTAAGGAAACAAGATTTATTTAAGAAAGCAACAAAGAGAATGATGCTAGCCACATGGTGAGTGAGATGATTTCTAGGGCCGGAAAGCCGTTCAACAAAGGCAAGTTCATCAGAAAGTGCACATTACTAGCCGCGAGTAAAGTAAAGAAACCCTTTTTTGTGGAATACTTAATGTGGCCCAGCCTGACCCAGACTGTACCTCCAGCGGCCCCCAGGTAAGTTGAGTTTGAGACCCCTGATTTAGAAGGACAATGATGATACGGTCACTGCTCTGACATGCAGCAGATTCACACACACTAGACCTTTTAGAGTGTTTCAGATGATCAAAGCACAGCAGAGCTTTCTGCTGCTGTCTTAAATACAAGGATGAACGTGTGAAGCCTCCACCAGAAGGTGGATTTACAATTGTGCTCATAAGTTTACATACCCTAGCAGAAATATATGATTCTTTGGCCATTTTTCAGAGAATATCAATGATAATACAATTTTTTTTCTGTCACTCGTGGCTAGTGGTTTGGCGAAGACATCTATTATCAAACAAATGTGTTTGTTCTTTTTAAATCCTACTGACAATAGAAACTATCCAAATGACCCTGATCATAAGTTTACATACCCTAGTTCTTCATCCTCTGTATTGGCCCCTTTAACATCAATGACAGATGTTAGTCTTTTGTGGTAGTCGTGGATGAGACACTTTATTTTCTCAGATGGTAAAGCTGTCCATTCTTCTTGGGAAAACACCTTCAGTTCCTTACATATTTTGGGTTTTCTTGCATGAACTGCATGTTTGACTCCTCCCCAAAGTGGCTCCACAATACTGAGGTCAGCAGACTGAGATGGACACTCCTTCACCTTCACTTTTTTTTCTGCTGTAGCCAATGACAGGTTGACTTGACCTTGTGTTTTGTCTCATTGTCATGTTGGAACATCCAAGACCATCCCATGTGCATTTAGTCAGGGTATGTAAACTTATGAGCACAACTTTACATGCCTAAATGGTAAGTGGGGTTTTGTACAAGGAAGAAACAATGAAGCAGTTACTGAACATTTGAGTAAGGGCTATATAGACCCATGGAGTTTACTTAAATCTGTAATGCTGACCAGCAGAGGGTATACCAAACCAAATTACACTGGTTAGAAAAAGTGATTGGATTGAAAATGATGTGGATGTTGCCACTGAGCACATTATTATTTACAAAGTGAAATTAGGTATAATGTCAAAATCAAAAATCAATGAAATATGTAAAACAAAGAAATACAAAAAACACAGTTTGCAGTTTGTGCCATTGGTCTAGTGTTGCAGTCAGGATCACCTAAAGTGGGACCAAGTCATGATCCAGACCAGAGTGTATCAAACTGAGGTAAAAGGGCAGGGCCAGATTGGACAATATGGGATATGACATTTTTCATTTGCCCAAACCAGTCAATTTTCCAACCATAACACTGAGACGGCAATTATCTTTATAGTGATTACACTGTTAAACAGGGTAAGAGCTGAATGTGGGTAAGCTGAATCAAGAGCTGGAAAAATGGTTTACACCAAAAAGAAATGTTTGATTTTTTTTCCTCCATACTGATGATGTTGACAGAGACAAAGATAAGACCAAGTAAAATGCTGTCGAGATCAAGATAAACCCAAGAAATCACAAAAATATATAGTTACAGTAAAGATATCATAGAGTAGAAAGGTATCATGGGAGTTGATGTTTGTGAGGATATGTATATCTGATATGAGATATTATTCACTTTTGAAGGTTTATTCTTTTTCCACTCAATAATGTGTATTGACATTGTGTAATTTCATCTTTCTTTCTTTTTTTTTACGTCACACAGTAAAACAAAAATACAGGAAACAAACTAATACAAAAAACTAACTCAAGGTTTATACAAAGGTACTTATAAAACCCAAAGATTAACATCAACACAAATAAACTTAAAAAACAAAACAGAAACACATAAAATTAAATACACACACGTACAAACAATGAGACTATTAATGTCACAGTTAAATGTCCACCTAAACATGCCAATCACAAAAGACTAGGTGCTCATTAGGGGTCATCTAAAGTTTTAGGTGCTTCCATATACTGTAAAATGTTTGTGTTTCTCAACACCTCATATCTCAACCTTTCAATGTGGACTATTCCAATGAATTCTCTCAGCTAAACTTCAAACATAGGCGGAGGTAATTTCATTCTAATGAAATAAGTTCAGATAATGTTAGTGATGAGATGACATCATTTGCAGTTAATAAAAGTAGGTATTTCTCTGTATATAAATGTTATTGGAAACATTTGACTCAATCTACACAACTCGGCAAAATATACAACACAGACTGTTATTTTTTGATATTTTATTGTTGGAATTGATACATGTAGCTACATATAAGTCCAAATTATACACAATAATGAAGTCAAAAATGAAAATAAGTATAATATAGTTAAAGTAGAGTTAAACTGAACTATTTATTTATTTTGAACATGCAAAGAAACAAAATAAAACAAAACAAAGGAAAATAAGACAAAAACAGAATAACATTTAAATGAACAGAAT
>JAPQRP010000007.1:10085036-10112401 GCA_037367295.1 Apogon hyalosoma
GGTGGGAGGAAGCCGGAGTACCCGGAGAGAACCCACGCAGACACGGGGAGAACATGCAAACTCCACACAGAAAGGAATCGAACCCAGGACCTTCTTGCTGTGAGGCACGAGTGCTATCCACTGCACCACCGTGTCACCCCATTTATTTATTTATTTATTTATTTATTTAGCTGTTTAATAGTGAGTTAGGTTTGCAACATGGTGCAAATTGCAAATATACTGATTTTTTTTCTTTTACTTTGGTACAACCTCAAAGACTGGTCAAGGCCTTTATTTACATCAACTACTGAATATATCAGGCCTTTATTTGAAGGAAATTTGTAATAGAGGTAGTCCTGTATTTAAAGATTTTAAGAAAAAGTAAACAGTACAAACAATCCTGTTTATTATGGAATCTCATCTGAATCCATTCACGTTTATAATGTTAAAACTGCAATGAACTTTTTCCCATATACAAAACCTCCTTATCCATTACAAAACAAAAGCCTGCAAGCATTTCAGTGGATAGATACCATTAAATGCTATATAAAGGTTTTATAGTGTAATTTTTGTCTTCCTGTAGAGCTTGTATGTTTCTAAAAATGACAGTTGTAAAAACTGGTAAACACACACACACACACACGCACACACGCACACACACACACACACACAGCTGTGGTGACTGAGATCAGACAATAACACTTAGAATGAGTCATTCAGAGGTATAAAACCAGATGGGTCATATTGTTCATTGTTGTAAATTAACTTCAGTGTATATTGTGTTTAATTGACAGGACATTACAATATACGCACCAGATGTTTAGTTATATTATTTTTTACCTGGTCTGTTTTTTTAAGATTTGGCTTTTATTTGTTTGTGTCAACATCAACACCTCTTTAATAAAGACCAGGCTTGTAATTGACTCTAAGTTTTTACATGAGGAAATACATTATTTCATTATTCCAAAAATTAAGAGTTCATTTACAGATGTTTGTACCTAACAAAGATTAAATCTAAAAGATTAAACCCCCCTGCATTATATAATCTAAAAAATGACCTGTTATGTATTTTGTTAACTCACATTACAGTAAATGTATCCAGCAGTGTTCAAATACAGAAAAATGCATATAGTGACATCACCTTTTCCAGTGACGTCACTATATGGTTCATAGGGAGTAATTTATAAGACTTATGTTTATAGATAAGGTGCTTCATTCACATTATGTTTATTAATATATATTAAAAGAACTAATCCCAATGAAATAACCAAAAGCAGTGTTAGTGAAGAGGATATGATGTCTTAAGGATGCTTAAAGGTAACCAAACATAACTGATATTATACTTAGTATATATAGTTAAATCTATGTACAGAATATTATGTGTACCCAAGGACATTAAAATGCACCATCAAATCACTAATCAGTCTGAAATAGGTGACTTGTAGCCATTGAAGACCAGAATAAAGATGTTTGTGTAAGTACTTGTTGAATAATTAGGACATAGATACAATCAAAGACAGTTTCAGGTCTCGACTTTAATCATCATGAATAACAAATGTACAAATGCAAAAGGAAATGTCACATTCAGTATAGTGTATATCCACCACTGGTAAGGAGCACTTTACTGATGAAGCGAGTCTCTGAGGCTCAGCTTCTATCACAGCAGGTGACAAGAACCTGTCCCAGTGATGTGTGAGGCGGATGTGGAGATCATGAATAGAAGCTGTAACACGTGGCTGACCACTGAACCGCTGATGTCTGGTGCTGCCAGTCTGTCTGTAGCATCTATTTAGTCTTGATATAGTGCTGTGATGAACTTCAGTGTCTTGCTATAGCTCATTGTTGCCTTGTGCAAATATGATGACCATAAAAGCTATTCTAGCTGTCTGTACATCCTGCTCCCAGCATACCTTTGACCTCTTCAAGTTGGTTTGCACTCAAGTATGGCAAGTGTGTAGTAAGTTTTTCACCCAGGTTTCCATAGCCACTGGTCATTACATTTTACATTACATTTATGCATTTGGCAGGCACTTTTTTTCCAAAGGGACTTACAGGGGGACTACTTTATTCACTTTGTTTGTAAAGCACAAAGTGCTGTACTGAAGAATAAATAAAAGCCAAAATAAAATAATAAGATACAAGAATAGATTAAAGACATAAAAACAGGTGAAATTAAAAACAGTGTCATACAGAAGAATAAAAAAACATTTTAAAAGTATAAAATACAACAATAGATTAAAAAGACATGAAACAGCTGTACAATTAAAAACAGTAAAAATAAAAACAATAAACCAATACCAAATACCAAATAAAACAGTAGAATAAAAATAATAATACATAAAACATGGAATGTTTGAAAGTGCTAGGACAGGAGGTGCTCTCTGAAGAGCTGGGTCTTCAAGAGCTTCTTGAAGATAGGCAGGGGTGCCCCTGTTCTGGTAGTGCTCAGTAAGTCATTCCACCAACATGGTCACTGTGTATATGTATATATTGTCATTATAATTTGAATAATACAATAAGGATAATACTATTTTACTAGAACTCACTGTTGCCCATAAAGTTGGAAAGATTTGGTTTTGGTTTTCAGACACATTCCTCTTTTTTATTTGTGTGTGTGCGTGTGTGTGTGTGTATATATACATATATATGTATGTATATATATATATTTATATAAGTAACCACCTTTGACCTGGAGCAATAATCAGATACTGAGTCCCAGTTACACTTTATATATTAAGAATAAATCACATTTTATTCCAACTTCATGGGCAACAGTGTAGTATAATGTTGTATCCTTTATAGCCTACCCACAGTTTTCCACAGTTGGTTTCTTTTCACAATCCCACATTACAGTCACATGTTACTGATCTGAAAACAGCCATCACATGATTCCACAGCTACTGCTTATGACGCAAAATGATGATAGTAAGTAAAGGTCTGAAATCTCTATTTACTCCCCAGCTACTCAGCAAGCTCTTGAGGTTTTTTTTACTAGTACTTGTTGCTTAAAAAACATTATGTTAAGAGTCATTATTCTGATTTGACTAAGTAATTCAGAATAAATGTAGTGTGGTGTGAGTTTTTCTCAGCTCCCCCAACTTTTGCTGAACTTTATGAGTACCAATACTGACTATGAAACATATTTGCAGGAAGGACAGACATCAACAAAACTCTGCTTTCAAGTCTCTCCATCAACATTCTCAACACTGGTTTGCCCATTTTGTAGCTGAATGAAGCAAGAAAATGGTTTTCAATGCAATAGTTGTTCTCTAGGGGCTGTTTACACAAATTGTTTCCCCACTCAGGTAGAAGTCTTTTATCACATACAATATGCAATTTATTTAAGGACAGAAAATAGAAACCTTGTATAGTATGAGAAGTGTGAATGCAACTATTTACTATTCAGCTCTTCAGTTTGGCTAAGTTGTTGCATATATATGTATATATTAAAGCCAGTGTGTGCCCCAGAAAAGCTTCAGTGTTCTTTGGTATGGATTCTGCACATTTGAGAGCTTTTCTAGAGCGTGAACACCGTTGTCCAAAATTACATTCCCTGATTTGTTTTTTGATGGTGACAGTGAAGAGTGCTGTCAAATACTAGTAGCATATAAGTGCACCAGACAAACACTGGTGCATACAATGGAAAATACTTACATCAACATGCAATGCAACATGCACGCAACTTACTGAATAGTGATGGGAATGAGACCGCCAAGGTCGAGACCAAGTCCTTGAAGGTTCAAGTCCGAGACAAGACCGAGAAAGCAGAAAATGATCTCAACACTGGTCTCAAGTCCAAGACAAGACTCGAGTACTACAACATTAATACTGAATGGTTACTTTTCTGTGTCTCATAATAAAATGATCTGAAAAACATATCTGGCCTAGGGGTGAATGATCACATGATTCTATATTGATCTTAATTTGACATCTAGTTTCAGGGGAATTGTAATCAAAATAGCAAAGCAAAACACTTCTACTCAGCTAATGTTCATTTTATAGCTCCAGTTTATCAGCGTACTTGTGATATTTTACAGAGTTGCACTAACATATGACAAAAACCAGTATGTATTTGTGGCGCTAGTGTCATTAGCACATGTTTCTAGGCTTGTGGATTTATTTCAGCCAGTTTATGGTGATATTTTAGCATCAGTTTGCACGACACTGTTGGGTTTCAGTCTGCATCAGCTTTCAACTTTTGGTGTAATGTTTTGCCACTGTTGAAGAAATGATGACACTGAATGTACAGGAAAATGTGGGCGTTTGTTTGGTTCATCCAGATACTTTATTGTAATAATTTCAGTTCAAAATTATCAGAATGTTTAGATAACAACAGCAAAAAGCCACTGCAGACGGCCAAAGCCTCTAGAAACCAGAGAAGACCAGAGGAAAAACTTTAGTTGTACCTCACCTGGTTTTATAAGGGGTGAGAAAATTATTATTCAGATCATGGATTGTGATTTTACCTCAGATCACCATACGATCTTTTGGCCAGATTGCCAAGCCCTAATTTGAGTTTGGGATGCATTTTCATCTTTGTGAAACATAAGGGAAGAGTAGTTTTTTAATGAAATGGCTCCAATCTCTGCCATCTCTGCAGGCTGCAGTGTGGACTGTACAACTCATCCCTGCTATAAGCAGTGGTCATTATTTGTGTTAGTCTTAGAAGCTGATATGTTACAAACTAGTGTTCTTTTCCCCTAGTTGTAGATACAAATATTGAGTTCTTGTGTGTAAAATGAAACACATTCTCCCTGTATAGTTAATTGCTCTTGTTTTGCTTTACAATTATTTCATTTTTCAAGTTTGGAAGAATCATTCTAAGTCACTTACATCTTTTCCTTTTGCTATCTTGATCCTGGCAACAGAGTCAACTACATCCAATTCCACAGAGCATAACTAGATGCTAAATTCTCAATTGCACCATACTGTGCTGTGTGGAAATGTCTGCATTCCTTACATTTCTACAGTAATTTATTATTCATGTTTTCCCTTTAGGAGGGGTAATGATCTCCTAAAGTTATCTTTTTTTCTTCTGCAGTAACCCTAAATGAATGTTCTTTACTTAAATAAATGTTCAGTTCGAGGGCACTGACACGTGTTGTCATTCCAGGGGGCCTTTAAAGTCTGACTCCCCCATGGAAAAGTCCGTGGTTCTTTTAAACCCAGTGTTATAGACTACAGTGCTATAGACATAAATAACAGGCTGAAGCAACCCTCTGTTGAAGGAACAGAGGGTTCAACATTTCAGCTGTTGTAACTGTGCTTTGATCCATTGAACCCTCCCTGTTAATCAGTTCAAACAGACCTCTGATCAAAGAATAAAAACCCCTCGAGCTCCAAAAAAGCACCAAGCAACAGCATTTAAAACATATACTTTGTACTTATAGAGACAGTACATCATTAACTTAATGGAAGCAGCTGGACAGTCTGAGCATGTTTACTTCCTCCCTTTTCTTCTCAGCCATAAAATCACTCATTTAGGTTTTCACCACCCACTACTTTCACTCTATCTTCAATGATATTTGTTTAACATCAGTGTAAATTGTATTTAAAGTACCACCAACGCCTCAAAGTGGCATGAATTGTTGCTTTAAATAATAAACCAAAACACTTTCTTCTCTCTCCTTTAATAGCCCCTTCATTTACTTTTCCTCTGAAACTTTAGAACTTACACATTAATAACATTAATTCATGTTCTTTGATTGAAAGTTCACTTCATACGCTGTAAAAGATTTCAGAGACACACTGTATGAAGTGAGATTTCAGTAAAAATATAAAACATGAAATATTAGATTTCTTGGAGTTGGTTACTCTTGTTACTTCAGTCCTGTGAATCAATCTCATCACTGTTTTAAGATCTCATATATAAGTAATTTTATACAACTGTGTACTATGTTTCAGACTCAAATATTGACTTTTATCTGTACTACACGGATATACTTACTGCTACAATCAATAAAGCAGCTGAAAAACATGCATAGTAAATAGAAACTATGACAACCCTGATGATGTATTGTTTGTATTTGTCAAGAAAACATTTTTGACCTAGTCTGCTTTTAAAGTTAGTTTGTTGTTTTTCCATTAACCTTCAAAGATTAAAGAAAACTATTTTTGTGGTGAATTTTACTATTCATCTAATCTTTCTTAAGGGCGTTATCACCATTTTTTTTGTCACATTTTGTATTTTCAAGTGAAAATCTGGTATTTTCCCCACATTTAATTTACTGATCATGTAGATGTTCATAAAATCTCAGTGTAAATACAAAGGTTGCTACATCAGAACAGTGAAAACTGAAATAAAACTGTCATTTTCAGCTAATATACAATTAACTGAAATGTCATAAACCACTACCATTTCTCAGTTTCTTATGGTTCTTATTAATGAATGAATGTTGCATGCTTCCATGTTCACCACGGATTATCTGAACGTCCAAATGTATCATATCTGATGTCACTGAAAAGCTGAGAAACTGCATTTTACCTGAATTATTTCAATGTATTGTGGGATTAATGGTTCATTATTTCTTACATATTTTAGATTGGTAAATGCTTTTGATCAGTGGTGGCTGTTTAGGTCTTTGAGGGTTAATTTGTGAATTGAATACAGGTTATCTCAAGATTTCATAACACTTTTTTTTTTTTTAATTTCACAACATTTTCACAACATTTAAAGGAGACTGCAATATGTTCCAGAATGTTAAAAGCTTTTTTAATAGTTTTGACCAGCAGATATAATAGTATTAAAAATGTAGTCAGTTGCTGTGCTTCGGACACTTAAAGCAAAATATTTTCTCCTCTCTGTCCAAAAATAAAACACAATACAAATGCACATCACCTTACTTTGTTTTATGTCATTATTAAACCATTTTAGCTACTTTTCTTCACTTCTGTATTGAGTTACAGACTAAAGAGGTAGATTCATATCCACATTCCAGGTGGCAGAATCTTGCCAGCCACTGGTAGTTACTGCTGACTGTCACATATTTAACCTCTGTACCTGACAGAAAAAAACCTATGGCAGGCCAGAATCAGATTTTTGGGGGGTTTGAGTTTTTTGCAGCTTAAAAACAGGCAAAGTGTAGATTGCAGAGATGTCATGTCCACTCATGGCTACTTGAATTACAATATACTGAAAGAATAGCAGACATTACAGCTTTAATCTTTTTTGACTGGAGGAAAAGTTTAAATTAAGTAAAATGTAAAATAAAAATATGATATTCTGTGCTTTACCATCATACTTTTATAGCAATAAAGTAATGGATAGTGGTGTATCATACTGGGCGTACACAAGGTAATTTGCACACATTAGGGGCCAGTTATACATTTGTCAAGTTTTTGATTTGGTTGGTTTTGACTGATTTTGTCACCAGTCACCTGATCTTGTGTTGACATGTCACAAATTGTCTGATTTTAATGTTTTGACTGAATTCCTTCCCATTTTAATGTTTTCTACAGCTGAAAATAATGAAAAAAAAAGAAAAGTAAATATTATTTACAAGAATTTAACCCAAGTTTCCTTTGAGTCTTTGAGTTAAATGGTTGAATAACCTTGTATTAATTTGCATTGCGTTTCATTAAAACCCAGTCATAGGTGGAGGTGAGTAATACGCAGAATAGGACAAAACTTTCCTGTGATATTAGAAACAGGTTAATTGTCTGCTGTTTTATCCCTGAGCTGTCCTGAAATTGTCTGTCTGTCCCTGTCTGGGTTTTACTCCACCAGACTTTTTTTTTTTTTTTTTTTTTTTTTACACTCTTCTATTAATACATTTAATAAAGTATTAAGTAAAGACTCTCTTTACCAGGGAGAAAAATCTAAGCTACTTAAAATTTTCGCAGGAGCAGTTCCTGAGGGGGACACCATAAGTCGTCCTGTAACTCTGCTAACACTGTCACCCTGCCAACTGAGGAGTACTTCACTGACAGCTTGTCTCACTGAATTGAATTCAATCACCTGCAAACTCTGGATGATGATGATGACGCTTCAACCACTAAACACTGGAATTACCATAAAAAGTGACATGTACTTCACTGCAGTAAAAATGAAGACTGGTTTAATTTGGTTCAGTTCACTCAGTTCAAGCCTCAGTCACAAAGCTTCTTACGAACGATGGGTTCGTACGAATCTCCCGGTTCGTACGAGTTGTGGAATTCGTAGACTTTTGTGGAGGGAGCAGTAGCTTCTTCTGGCCATCTTATGAAGTCCGTACGGCTGCCACAAGAGCAACTTGAGGCCTCCATGAGAAAATAACGTGATTTTGTGTCGTACAAACACCATACAGTTGTCACGGTCTTCGTAAGGGTGTCTTGGGGCCTTCCTACATCAGATGTACAACCATTTCATGAATAATCTTGTCATAAGGTGAGTGTACGTCAGCCCTACATGAAACTCACTGCACTTTCAAGTTGTTGGTAGGAAGATCTTACAGTGTTTCAGATATTTAGATTGGTATATAAACAATGGCCATGTCCTAAAAGTCCCATGTTGTGATCATTGTATTCAAGATGGTAATAATGCCCACAAGACTGAAACTTCTACAGCTACAAGATGAAGAAGAGGAAGATCCAGCGGTTGTTTTGGCTGTTTTGGTTCAACAGTAGCAGAAGAAGAGAGACATTCTAAAACGCTTAACATAAAAAAATAAAATTAACGTAGTTTAATGCCCCAGAACAGACATTAAACTATGTTAACCTGTTTTTACATAAAGACTTTTAGAATGTGCGTTTCCTGTGTTTGGGATCGTGTGCTGTCCGTGGTGCTGAAACAGCATTCCTGTAACGTATTCGGGAAACTGACCTGTACTGTTAGAAATTAGGAGTCATAATAAAACATCAAATTAAGAAATTTGAAGTAGAAGGTATAAGAATAAAACAAAGATACACAAGAATAATAGAAGGAAGTGAACATTAAAAACACTAACCGTCCATCATGCACATTCTCTCCATCAGCCTGATCCTCGTCACCGGGGTACTGTGGACTGTGCATTATCTCTGCAGGTTTTCTGTTGTTTTTTCAAGCTTATTTTTCTGTTAATAAAACACTTTATTTTTTATATGTTCTGCACCATGCATCACTGTCCAGTCATTCACTCCGTTTGGACAGTTTGTATTCGACCCCTCTAAGAACGCCACGAATGCCGCACAAATATCGCATTACTGCTGCACTACACCTTACGCCCACCTCAAGAAAGCCATGCGAATCTCGTTTATGTGTCCATTTGTATGAACACCGTAAAGGACCCCTACTAACACTGTAATGTGTTCTTGAGATCTACTTGTGGCCACAGCAGGAACATGTGGGTCCAGGAAAGGCCTCCTGATCCACAAACGTCGTGCGTTGTTCTTATGAAGTTCATAAGGCATTTGTTAATGCGCTGTGCGAAATCTTGGACAAGATTGCTCACCTGGCTACAAATGGTCCACGAACACTCCATTCTCATACAGCCGCCTTGAGAAGGTCATATGAAATGGTCCGTAAATCATTTGCATGGTGTTTGTAGCCATTCGTAACGGTATTTGTGACTGAGGCTTCAGTTCAATTCAGGTCAATTCAGTTCTGTTCATTTATCATATGGCTGACATATAGAGACAAACAACCAATCGCTGTCACATTCACATTTTTTTAGGTTGACCAATTAACCTATCAGTGCATGTCTTTGGATGATGGGAGGAAGCCATAGTACCCAGAGAAAACCTACGCAAACTCGGGGAGAACATGCAAACTCCACATAGAAAGGTCCCTGGTTGGGATCAAACCCAGGACCTTCTTGCTGTGAGGCAGTAGTGCTGTCCACTGCACCACCGTGTTGCCGTCAATTTAATTCAGTTCAGTTCAATTCAATTAAAGTTATAAAGCATCGATTATAATTGATGATTCTCTGAGGGCACTTCACAAATTCAGGTCAAGGCCTTAAAATTATATACAGAGAGGAAACCCAACGAATGCTCCAAGCACAAGGCCAGGGTGACAGCGGGGAGAAAAATAAACTTTGTACAGAAGGAAAAATCTCTGACAGAACTGTGCTCCGGGTAGGCGACCATCTGTGTCGACCAGTGTGGATTAGAGGAGGGAGGACAGAGACACTGAAAACCAATGAGAATTATGAATGATTCTTATCATAGTGAACAAAATTGAACAGTATGAAGGTTTAATTTCTGAATATTGAGAAAAGTGATATTAAAATGGAAAATCTGTGGGTCAAGTGGGTTCACATGTACAGCTGGCATATTCCAGAAAACCACCGTGCAGGAAATGATATCCTTTCACTGTGAATTAGTATTACTGGAAGTACAATATTAAGTTTACAGAGAGAGAGGACAGATCATACTTCTCCTAGAATGAGAAGGTCCTGTCCCCCAGTACCACCTGTAAAGTCTATATGGATAGCCATATGTGGCTGACATGAGGCCTGAACAATGTATACATATACAAATACAATCAACCATGGCCAGTATGAGGTTGATGATATGTCTTGAGATGAAGAAACAAACCATGCTGTCATCAATTTGATGCCAATTAATCAGATGGCAGCTGACAGCTATAGTAGCTCAGGTTTCATCGGATCAGACCCATGTTCCGTGTTCATTTTGATTCAGGTGATGGACACAGATCTAATGACCAATATAAGACTAGCACTGTGATTCAGAACAGCACAGATTACAAAAACACGCTTAAAACAGATATGTACCAGGCACTTATACAGCATGTGCAGAAACACAGTGGTCATTTATATCCTGAAATCCGTCTTTCTGAATCAGCTCTAAAAATAAAGTATGGCCGCGCTGTGTGATATATTCTGCTTTTTTGTCTGCTTTTACTTACATTTATCCATTTTTGCTCTTTTCTCAGACAAAACATGCTTTCTAATTCAAATCAGTGCATTATGAACATCATATTTTCCTCCCTCCGGTGCTGTGACAGTCAATATTGCATTGAATGTATTGAATGGCTCTACACATACTCCCCCAGCAGGCCATATTGATGACAGCTTTAGTGTGTCACAGACAGAAGGGGGTATTTGTTTTCAGTGAGTGATGTCGAGACAAATAGGCTGAGATCCCATCACGATGTTCCTGAGAGGAACCTTTTGTGGGTGGAGGCTGGTACAGATGGCTTTCTCCAGCGTTCATTAAAAGAGCACTCTGACTGAATGGTGGGATGTGATGCTTTTGTGAAGGACAGACAAAAAAGAGGTTCACATATAGCAAAAGGTGATATGTGGGCGGGATTATTTTTGTCAGAAGTGAGGACAGATTTAATTTGCTCCTTCACCACCTGTGAGAGGGTTTCATGTTAGGCTTGTTGAACCTGAGGATTACAAGCCAAACAGGCAGGATTTTACAACAGAAACGCTGTTACCATGACCACTTGCACATTTATGATGGTAAACTTAAGATCACAGTTAAAGTCAAAAGGGGAGAATATTCAAACATTACACATGCGGCTTTCACAATCGATTTACCTACCTAAAACCAATCAACTGGTCAGAAGTCAGCACCCACTGCTATAACAGTTACTTGAAAGCAGAAACATTTGCAGTCTCCTTGCACATACTTCACACCCAGGGCTTAAGACAAAAGGAGAAAGAAGGCAGGCAAGATGCGAGAGTAGTGATTGTTTATTGACGAGACTTTCACGTTGTTTTCATTCAGAGACAATCCCTGATTAATTCATGGTATATGATAACGCTATCAAAGCGAGCTAGTATTCCATTGGAAAACTGTCACTTCTCATCAGTACTTAATTCCCTCTGAATCACTGTTAATTTCTCTCAGCAGCCTCATGCATGTTTGAGAAAAAAAAAGTATAAAGTCTAAAATAGTAGCTGTCAGACAAATCCATAATATCTTAAAACCATGTTGTTTTGTCTGTTGCCTCGGCAGGATGTTTCCGCATTTCTCCTCAAATTATTTTTTCATCCATTGCATGAGAAAATCAGTGGCTTCAGGATTGAAATTCAGGGGATTCAGTTTAAGACCAAAATCAAAAGAGGTTTAAGCAGCATATTGGGAGTGTAAACTGTATTTATAATCCTGTCCTATAATCATAAATATTAGACTGTGTTTCCCATATTCATGCCTGAATTAATCTTCTAATCTTGCCATATGTTTCAGACATTAAAGAGGGCTGTATCTTTTTTTTTTTTTAACCTTGATTAAGCTATCTAGCTATTAACAGAGCTACATGATGTACATGATATATGGCCATAACACATCTACCTCTTTGTTATGTTGATAGTATCTCTGGTGCAGAATTGCGATGGTGTATAGTTATGCGTTTATGCATCTGACTAGCTGGCACTTTTGCTCTACAATACTTTGTTGGTGACCCCTGACTACAAACGCTGTTGTGTGTTATGCGTTCCTTGAGTTGCTGTAATGGATTTGATTTGTCATCATCCACAGAGTGCAGACATTACATTAAAGAAGCAGTATACTGTAAAGCTTGTAAGGCTTTCAGTTCACTGAGCCATGCACCTGCGCTGCACTGAGTTCCCTTTATCCTCTGGAGAAACACCCAAGGTTCTCATTGAATAGAACACAGTCTAGTTTCATCTATCACATTAATGAATTTCCAAAGATACTGTATCTGGCTTTTGTCTGATGTCACAGTGACATAAAAACTCATTTCAGGGTTCAAACAGTTGACAGTGGAGCCGGTAGGTTCGATACTGTAAACTTCTTTCTTCAACAAGGTACCAGTTAAGGTTCACAATTCATGTATTTAACTCAGGCTTTACCTGCTGTAGATTGTGATTTTAATTGTCTTTAACCCATAAAGACCCAAACATTCACTGGCAACTAAAACCATCTCCTGATCTAGCATGTTTAATACCTGTTGATCCACTAATCCTATCAATACATGTAAATAATTAGTTTTTCAAAACTGCATGTAAATAATTGGTGTAAAAATGCAGTTATTCATCTTTTCATGGTCATCAGATATGACCCATTTGGACGTTCAGAGGCTCCGTAGTGAACGTGAAAACACAGTCATCTTCCACAGCATTAATTCATCAGTAAAACCCATGGAGTTGGATCAATGACAGTGGATGTGGGCGCTTGTTCTTATATTCAGTTTTTGATATATTTGCTGAAAATGTCACTTTTTCTTCAGTTTTCTCTGTTTTATATAATAATCATTGAATTTCCTGTGAGTTTGCTTGAGCGTCTAAATTACGGATAGAAAATAAAATATAGGAAATGTGTCAATCTCACACTCCATCCATCCCCCATTCATGAACAAGACCTTGAGATACTTAAACTCCTCCACTTGGGGCAAGGACTCCCCACCTACCCAGAGAGGGCAAACCACTTTTTTCTGGTCGAGAACCATGGCCTCGGATTTGAAGGTGCTAATCCTCTTCCCACTTGCTTCACACTCATTATGCAGCACTAGCTACTGATAGTTATGAGTTGGCTAACATCAGACAAAACCCACTTTTCAGCACAACACAAACGCCAAGAAACACTTAATATAAGCTCAAATCTTTACGTATTGAACCTTTAAAACATGAGACAAAGTATCCTGGAAGTCAACGATGAAGATTTTTACATGAAAATTACTTGAAAATGAGAATGTTATCCTTATAACACCAGACATGTCATATTTGATTTGATAGGTGATCAGTGTGATTTTTTTTTTTCTTGAAAAACCTGATGTGTACAATTAGATACATGCAGTACACAGATAATCCACCAGGGGGGAGGAATTCATTCACCAGAGGCCTTTCCAGTAACACTACAAGACTGTTATTAATGAGGAAGGAGGCAGAACTTTGCCAATTTTGAAAATGAATTACCAATTTGTTTGACATGTTTGTGTTATGTTTTTGTTTGTTCAAAATAATAATATTTGAGCATTGAGACCCAATGTATCAAATATGATACAGAATTGAAACTCATGTTATGGAAATTGATATTTGAAAACAATTTTTTTTGGTTGTTCAGAAGGACCAATAAAGGCTCCAAATTCAAAGAACTGGAATTTTCTGTCAATGATTAAATGGTCCAGGCTTTACAGGGTTAGTTTCACTTTGCACCTTTGTCTCCATAACATTTTTTTTTCTTTTGTAATAAAAACAGCAATGAATATATTCTCTCTGGAGGAAAATATGCAGCATATTTGCATGCAGAGAAGCTCAAGGCTGGAAAATTTCCACCAAGAATACAGCAGAAGGACCCCTGCCTTGTGTTCAGGGATGTGGATATAACTTCTATTTGGTGAAAGTGACATGAAGAGACAGGATGACTTTGTCTATTCATGTGGCATTACCCAGGTTCAGAAAGGGCTCAGTCGTGTTGTCTAAAAATGGTATAATATTACAACAGCAAAAGGATTACTGTCCGAAGGTAGACTGCACATGTGGAATTCCAGCCACCATGGCCAACCTAGACTTTTTTCTATATATAGTGCTAATGTTTTGTTTTGTTTTGTTTTTTTTGTGGTGATAATTGTGTGCTAATGGAGCTTTGTGAAGTTTTCTGCTGGTCTTAAAAAGTCATAAAAATTTACTATTGTCTGACTTCATACCTTTAACCAAAAGGAGCGAACTGGGGCGTAATAGAATTTTTTTAAACTAAGCCCAGTTGTAGTAATTGTAGATTTTTGTGGACTGACATTCAAACCTGAATATCATCCTGGATGGTTGGATCTTATTTTAAAGAGTCAAGTATCGTGTGATTAATGTGAAGCAAAGGTGAATCAGCTGTGCAGTTGAGAAGCTTCACTTTGTAAACAACTGTGACCTTTAAGATGCTCTAGTCATGTTAACAGCCTTGTATCTGTCAGGATGTTTGGCAGCCCCCAATCAGGCTGGAGATGTTTCATAGACTCACGTTGACTGAATGAATTGTTATGAAGCCTCCTTTTCATCCATGACTGATGCTCTGTTGTGCTGGATGCATGACATTGATTATATTCTACTGGAAGCCATAACACACTGGGTTTTACTCTGAAATCTGTTCTGGACAACTTACTGTGCTCTGCTTCACTGAACCATACCTAATAATATGATCACTCCTAAATAGTGTGGGAAAATAAATCTCACTGTGTTGTTTCAGAACATGAGATAAAGGCTTGGAGTCCTTTTTAAAAGTGATCAGATCTGATTAGATAATTTTGTGCTCCCTCTGTTTGGCTTTATGTCGTGTTTCACAAAAAGACATGCCTCCATTAGATAAAGACTGTAACTGTGGGCATAGACAGGAAAAACCTGATCATTTTCTTGTCAACCAAAGCTTTTGGTGACAGAACTTCACATATGTGAGCTTTAATGAAGATATTACGTCTTCTTTTAAGGAAATCTTTGAAAATTACTACAGAGTAGCATGTCGACAGTTCCCTAAATGGCATGCTGAATAATTAAACACTATCCAGACAAGTTCATTACTACAAACAGATGCTTTCCTGTGTTCAGTTGTGTGTTTGATGAATGTAGTGCTATAAAAGGTATTTGGTCTTTAATTTTGGCTGCCCTTTGTGTGTGATTTTTATGATCTGTTAGGGATGTGTTGGGCAACGTCGAGGTCATGCAGCTGGATTTTGAGATGGAGAACTTTACCAGTCTCTCTGTGACACGAAGGATCAACTGGAATATTGACTACAAAGGCCAGAATCCACCTCCAGACTCAGAGAAAGTTGTGACTGAGCTGACGGTTGTGCAGAAGGACATTCAGGCTATCATCCCCCTCGCTATGGTGAGTACCTTAACACTGATATATGTGGACATGAATACCTTTTTGTAGAAACCATCAGTACATCTGGACTCCCATGATCATTTTATCCTTGAGAAATACAACCTACAATACTTGGTAGTTTTAAAACATTAAACTACTTCATGACTGTGACAATGATGTAGTGCAAATGTTTGTTTGTTTGTTTTTTTTCTGCACCAGTAAGGAACTTAATTGTATTTCTGTGGTCAAGCCTTTATTACTGTAAGTTTGTCCTGGATACTTCAGTGGCTCTGAAGTTTTCTCTACAGTTAAAGACTAATTAAAGAGCAGTGCATTTTTATACATACAAAATCTGATATATTGCTATATTCTTCTGTGTGCAGGAAAAGAATTAACATTTGTGCATTTCTTTACTTCTGACACTTCAATTCATATTTATTATCAGGATTTACTACCAGCCTTAGACCAGTGCTTTCACTTGCCTAAAACTAATCTGCTGTGTCATCATGAGACTTTTATTATAAGGTAATATAACTCTGTAATTCTGGTTTGATTGAATAACTTGGATGACCTTTTGACAATATTTTTACTAGGATTTTCCATATTAATATAAAAACATAAAGTGAAGGTAAGAACGATGATAATAAATACATAAGCAAACACCAACCAAACCAAATTAAAAACAAAGAAACAAACAACAAAACAAACAAACACTGGTTGTACTTTATACAACAATGAAACTGTTGCATCATTAGAGCATTACATCCCAACATAGAGGCTCAAGAATGGATTGGGTGGCCCACTGTGGACCATGTTACTGGCTAGAATATCTGTGAAGGTGGATAGGATGATCAACAAAATGGCAGAAATGCATGACTTTGGACAAAGATTCTGTTTTTAATGTAGATTAGACACACCATTTGGTCAATTTCCAGACCGCACATTAAGATTATAATCTATGCCAGCACATGTTGTTTGTGTCGCTTATATGGAAAGAAATATCCAGTACTGTATATTATTTTTATTTTATTCTTGTTTCTCCTTATTCCCAATATATGTGATTATAAATATGTATTTAGGTTGAAGGAAAAAAAGATACGTGCCCACCTAGGCTTTAATTTCTATTGCTCTTTTAGTCATAGCTCATTTCACTGCCTCGTGAAAAGCAGCAAATGATGGTATAAAGCAGATTATAGGAACAAGGGGAATTAATCAAGACAGAGGTGCTGAATACCTCAGGCTAAGCACTGGTTTCTTACTGTGTCTCTTGTCTTCTTTTATCTCAGTGCAGTTGCAGGATAGTTTCACCATTGACTGTGAGAATCTCCAACTAAAATACTTGAAATTACTAAATCAAATTCATGTTTCTACATGATATGCATGCATATTAAAATATTAAGCCTAATTCACTGGTAACTGCAGCTAAATCAGTAGTACACATGTGAGTGCATTAACCCTCATTACAAACAGAGGTGACATCATGAATGGAATACTTAGCAACATGTTGCACAACCATTCTTAATTTCTATTATTAAAACCTCTGTGTAAAATACAAATGCAATCATTCATCTTCATTTATGTTGAGCTCTGTCTTTTCTGTTTCTTCTTACTTTTTCCCCTTTCTACTTTTTTCTTGTTTTCACACTTGGTTGAGCAAAAAAAAAAAAAAAAACCTCTGTTAGCCCCCTGTTATATTTGCTCATTAAAATTCACTGTGCATAGTAAATAATACAGAAGACTGCATGCAGGTGGTGAGGAAAAGTAGACTTTTAACAGTTGCTGAATGAAAGGTGGTTTATCTGAGGATATGGGAGGCAAATACCATCACTGCAACCCAAAAAAGTTTCAAGAGCAGTCTTGTATTTTGTAGCTCTAACTATATGTAAACTCAACATGACCAGAAATCTAAACAGGCTGGTGATTTAGCCAGAATAATAAGTTTTGGATATCAGTCATACACACCTGATCAAAATTTTAAGACCAGTTGAAAAATTGCATAAATTTACATGTTGCACTGTTGGATCTTAAGAAGGTTCTAAGTAGAGTTTCAAAATGCAAAAAGAAGAAATAGCAGTGAGACAAAAAAAAAAAAAAAAAGAGTAAGCAATTTATTGAAAACAACAATTAAACTGAAATAGGCTGTTCATCAGCTATTTAAAAGTTTAAGACCACAGCCTTTAAAAGCCAAAATCTGTGAAAAAATGTGGATTCAGTGTTATTTTCTGTCAGTATTCACACTGTCATGACCTCCTGATGTCAAAGGCAGAAAAGCTTTCTCTCTTTGAACGTGGTCGGATTGTTGAGCTGCATAAGCAAGGCCTCGCACAGTGCGCCATCGCTGCTGAGGTTGGATACAGTAAGACCGTCATTTTGAATTCCTTAAAAGATCCTTAGGGTTATGGAACAAAAAAGTCAAGTGATAGACCCCAAAAAATTTCACCAGCACTGAGCCGGAGGATCCGATTAGCTGTCCATTAAGAGACGGGACGATCCTCGACCCAAATTAAGGCACAGACTGCAACCCAAAAACCATCAGACGGCATCTGCCAGAGAAGGGCTTTAAGAACAGAAAACATCTTCAAAGGCCTTGTCTCCTTCAATGCCACAAAATTGCCTTAACCTTGATGGTCCTGATGGCTTCCAACATTACTGGAATGACAAGGAGATCCCACTGGAGATGTTTTCTATGTGGCACAGTGGAGGGGGCAACATCATGATCTGGGGTGCTTTTTCCTTCAGTGGAACAATGGAGCTTCAAGTTGTGCAGGGGCGTCAAACGGCAGCTGGCTGTGTGGAGATGTTACAGCCTGGGGCGTCCCTCATGACTGAGGGCCCTGGTCTGTGCGGTAATGACTGGGTTTATAAACGGGACAACGCTGCAGTTCACAATGCCCACCTGACAAAGAACTGAGAACAGAGGAAGAACGTCACTCTTTTGGACCATCCTGTATCCCCCTGATCTAAACCCAATTGAGAACATTTGGGGATGGATGACAAGGGAAGTGAACAAAAATGGACATCAGTTCCAGACAGTGGATTCAAAATGACAGTCTTACTGCGTCCAACCTCAGCAGCGATGGCGCGCTGTGCGAGGCCTTGCTTATGCAGCTCAACAATCCGACCACGTTCAAAGAGAGAAAGCTTTTCTGCCTTTGACATCAGGAGGTCATGACAGTGTGAATACCCGACAGAAAATGACACTGAATCCATATTTTTGCACAGATTTTGGCTTTTAAAGGCTGTGGTCTTAAACTTTTGATCGGTTGATGAACAGCCTATTTCGGTTTAATTGTTGTTTTCAAAACATTGCTTACTCAAATTATTATTATTTTTTTATTTTACTCCCATTTCTTCTTTTTGCATTTTCAAACTCTACTTAGAACCTTAAGATCCAGCAGTGCAAAATGTAAATTCTTGCAATTTTTCAGCTGGTCTTAAAATTTTGATCAGGAGTGTATATTTGCATAATTACAACTGTTCTGCACCTAAAGCTCCATTAAATATACTCGTGCTGTAGTTATGACTCTGCACACTGCACATCTGTTGTAACATAAGGTGCCTTTCATACCTCTGGTCCCATTGACATTTGGGATTAGCGTGCATCTTGTAGCCAGATGTGTTTAAGCTGCACTGCAAGATTAGTTTCTGTCTGTGTTACTTTAAAAAAAATTTACATTCTAAGGCAAGATGTCACAGTATTTTCTATTAATTTCTCGGCTTCCTTCCCCCCTCGCACTGACTCATTAATTATATCTATAGGTGAGGATTAGCATGAGTCTCTAAGCACAGGGCTCATGTTAATAAAAAGACGATCGGTATTGTCACAATCTTCATTTGCTGACAAGCTACTTTGGTAGTCGTCAGAACGTTTTTCTTATTAATTACATCATGTGAACCTGTTAAGTGCTCCATGTTGTCCGAAGGCCTTGTAAAATGGCCTGGTATCAGCTAAAGAAAGAGAAAGGTCATTGTTACTATAGCTGGAAAAAGTATCACAACATCATATAAGCCAATCAATAATAGTACAACATGAAATAAAGCCAGTGTATTATGTAATGTCATTTTGAAGTTTATGGCAAAAACATGCGAGCAAACCAAACTGATGGAGGTGAAATGAAAAGCAAGTTTGTGGGAAGTCTTGCAAGGTTATTATTATTTTTTTTTTTTTATAGCTGAAGTACTTTTTCTTTATTTCAAAGTGAAAAAACACAGATCGCTAATGACACATTTCCGTAATTACAGTTATTAAGCAATTACCATCATTATGGTATATGCTTTTGTCCTGCTCCTCAGGCATTAATCAAATAAGAGTGGCACCACATTGAAATCATGCAATTTCACACAAAAGTGACACACGGTTTAAAGCCCTAATAAAGCTAAAGTTGGCAGAAATCAGGAAAATCAAACCCTCATTTTTATATCCTCCTCTCTCTGAAAGAACCTGTGATTGGTCACTGTCTTCTATCAGAGGCTAGTTTTTCTAAAGCCTAGAAGTAGATTGAAGATAAGGGTCTAGTTTTCTTTTAGAGCAGTTGAAAAACTGTATGATAATAGGTTAATGATGTCAGAAAATTGCACATGGGAAAAGTTAGCCCAGTGGGTATTCTAGCAATAAGGGTCTTTGAGAACAAGCTGAATGTAATGTAAAGGGATGTTATTACTTTTTCATTGATATATATAAAGGTGCAAAGAAATGGCAAATGAAATGAAAGATATAGTAACACTTTAAAGCATATATTACTAAAAACTTAAAATGGTTTTATGTCTGTTTAAAACAACTGCACATGGTGTTACAAACCATTTATTAGATGTTTGTATACTGATTAAAGGATGTAAAATAAAGGAAGTTTTTAACTATCAGGGCCAGTGAACACAGGTTTCATTTATTATTTGCTATGGTCATAAAATGTAACTAACACATTTGTGGAGGACTTTATGAGTATTCATCATGGATGATTGGACTATAAATATGTGTGAGTCCCAACAGAAACTATGACTTAGTATTATTTACTTTTCAGTCATAGTTTAGTTAGATTTAAGCACCAAAACACTGGGTTAGGTTTACAATCATGGTTTTGAAAAAAAAAAAAAAAGAGAGAGAGAGATAGAAAACTTCTCCCATATTCCAAAAAACACTGCAGTACTACAAACGATATAGAAAAATACCACCTGAAAAAACATGTTTTGAACATAATTGTATTGTTTTGGTTATTAATACCCAACACAAGCCACATGTAAGGAAGTGGTTTCATCTGGGATGTATATCTATTTGTAGATTTCTTAAAAATCTATCCAATAATTACATTATTTCAGTCTTATTGGAACTTCCTCTTTGTGCTTTAAAGAGACCTTGAGTGTTTTGTAAAATTAAAATAGAGTTTAAACTCAGGAGCAGACCTGCAGCAGCTTCTTATCTCATGGACATTCAGGCACAAACGTACAAAAAAATTTCCATGCACTTAAGCATAAAAAGTCCTCTATGTATTTAACAAAGAAATTCACTGCTTTATACTGTTTCCTAAAGGTCCTAAACCCTGAATAACCATATATGTCCATATTGCCATCACACTGACATGACAACACATAGCAACACTGGATGGATTAGCACTTCCACAAACAGCATGGCAAGTAGCACAGAATACCGCAGATTACATTAAAATGTTCAATTTATCAGATGATTTAAGCCATCATATTGCCAGAGTTAAGGTTTAGATACAATAACAAATGTGTTTGAATGAGGAAACGTTTGTGGCTACAGGTACTGTATGACCTATATGAATGGTAGATGAGGATTTTAATCATGGCTAAAGGCACAGTGTGAAATATCTACTTTTATTTCTGTTTCTCAGTCTCAAAAATTAAGAACTAATGCCTCTGAAAATATATCTGATGTATCTTTAGCATAGTAGGTTAATGACATTTATTCACATTCATTCTAACAAAATAGTTGTGTGTAATGTGAAATGTTAATATCAACTAAGTCAACATGACACCTTTGAGAACTGAAAAGGAGTTAGGTTTGTTCACCAAAATAACCTTGTTAGGGTAAAAACAAGTGGTAATGGATAAAACAAGAACATTACATGGCACTCAAACACATTTAAAAGTAACTGTGTTAGAGCCCCCAGGTTTGTAATTCCACACTCACCCTGACCCCACCACCTAAGAAAGACATATCTCATATAATAATAACACGACTCTGGCATTGACCACGTCTCAGTGTGATGATTTAAGGTGAACTGATAAAGAACGGGATGTGGCTGGTAGTTATAAACAGGTTGCTCAAACAACATGTTACAAACAGGGCAACGGGTTTATTTGTCCTAAGTTCTCATACGAGGATGCAAGTATCGCTCTGGTCAAGGAAAAACAGTAAAAATGAAATACATGTGCATGGAAAACTGGAAAGTGAAGTGACTTCTGCCATATACCCTCTGATCTGTCTCCAAAAATATAAATACAGCTTACACACAGGAAGGTCTAGGGTGGTCTCCCAGCTCGTGAACAAAGAAAATGAAAACAGAGAATGAAAAAGACAGTGAAAAAACCTGGTTAAGGAGCAGTAACAGTAACTAGAGCTTTATGTGGTCAAAGGATCACAGATTGTGTGCCAAGTACAGTTGACCTGCTGCAGATTGCAGTGGAATAGAAGAAGGGGAGGTTTGAGTTACTAGCAAATTTACAATGAGAACTAGGAACAATTCCAGGATAGTGCAGTTAAATCAATCCACCGACTCAACACAAAGCCTAGGTCACATTAGCTTCATGAACATCCAACGCTGTTCAGTCTCATGGAAACAAGGGGGGAAACAGTTAAAATGATATTCCAAAACACCATTACCTCTGTAGCTACCAGATGTTAAATAAAAAATATGTTGTAACCAAGCAAGCAAAGTTTATTTATATAGCACCTTTCATAGACAAGAGAAGTCACAAAGTGCTTCACAAAGAACAATAAAATACAAATGGAAAATACAGATACAATTACAATCACAAAAAAGTATAAATAAATAAAAAAAAGGTCATATAACAACCCTTAATCTACTGTTGTTAGAATGCTTGGAGAAACAAATGGGTTTTAAGTTTACTCTTCAAAGCTTCTACAGAGTCCAGTGAACATAAAGAGAGCGGAAGATCATTCCAGAGCCTCGGTGCAACAGCCTGGAAGAGCGGTCTCCTCGGGTCCTGAAATGAGTACGAGGGACCATAAGTAGGTTCTGATCCAACGACCTCAGCCTCCGAGAGGGGGTAGAGGGACATAACAAGTCTCTGATGTAGGAGGGAGCCTGCCCATGCAGGGCTCTGAAGGTCAAGACCAGGATTTTAAAATTGATGCGGAAAGCACCTGGGAGCCAATGAAGGGCTTTTAGAATTGGAGTAATATGAGCCCTTCTGTTGGTGCGAGTCAGCTCCCTATGTTGTGTTACACAGAAGCCCACAGCTTTAAGTCCGCCATCATACTTCCACATATTTGTCAAGTTATATTTTTGTGAGTGGATAAAGATGCATGTCTGGTATGGTGTATTGTTTCTGTGATTTCAACAGCAGGTGAATGAATGGTTAACAGTGATAAGTCTGTACACACTTGCCAAACCAAAACCCTGTGGGAAAGTTCAACAAAGTTACACAGTCATGGATTGCATTTAATTGGAAGAAAACATAATCATTATGCAAATTACTATGTAAACACACAAGAATATAGAAAGCATAAAAAAGCATAATTGCTTTGCCTAATAAATCCTGTGAATGAGTGAAGATATTTATATAGATTACACACAAACGCTTTGGTTAAACTGATTGAGAGAAAGTAGTGACTATTGCAGTTTTTGTTGTTACTGATTCTGAATAATTACTATAGACTGACAAAATAAGCAAACTGACTTTGTACATGTTGGCTTAGAAACCTGATTAAAATAAAATAGGTCACCCCAAATGGATACAGTAGAATGTGTGAATTTATTTGTCCAAAAAGGCTGTTTTCATGTTTTTGCATATTTTTCACGTTTGATTTTATTTACTCAGATTTAATCATTAAATGTTATTCTTTTGTCACTTTTTCCCAACAAAGCATTTATTTAGACCAATGTATTATTTCTAATTATTTTTCCAGAATTGTATTTTGACATTTTAAGTGACTTCTCTTGGGTTTTACTTTGTATTCTGTAATATGTATTATTTCAATTTATTGATAATGCTGTTCGTTGGTAACTTCAAATCAAATTAATACAACTGTAAAATTTAAAACATTAAGAATAAACATTGTTTTTTGTCAAATGTAACTTCTGCTCATGTAAAGTTCTTAAGTTCAACTACAAGTGCTACCAAGCATTTTCTTTCTTTTTTTTTTTTGTTGTAGCTTTGTAATCTAGTTTATTATGACACTGTAATTACAGTATTTTATTTAGAATGTAATAGCTATTTTGCTGCTGAATATAGAACATATTAATTAAGCTAAATGATTGCCGTGTGCAGTGGTGACAGGTTTTTGTTTCAAGCTGAATTCAGGTAAGCATAATTAGCGTTCCCAAAGCAACACACATTTAATGGGTCTTGTGAAGTGTAATAGTTACCAGATGCCGAAACAGCAAGAAGAGCTTAGGGATGATGTCTTTCAATTAGGATTTGGCCCAAGAGTCCAGTCAATTATCTACAGAGTTCTGCTGTGTTCAGATTCCCATAAATTTACCATGTTTATAAACTTAAAAAGCAGCAAAAATCTCATTAATTTTGTGTGTGGTATAAGCTTTAATAAAATAAGTAAGTAAGTAATTAAGTGAGTGAGTAAATAAATAAGTAAATAAATAAACTCAAGTAGTGTAGAATGTATTGGTTGACTAAGCTTCACTTTTGAATGTGAAAAAAATGTGTTGTATATGAAATATATTTTTATCAACTATTGGTAATGTGATTGGTTTTTCACATACTCTGATTTGAAACTTGTGATAGTAAACATTTACAAACCAACAAGTGGTGCCAGGCACAACAAACCCCACCCCTCGCAAATGTTTTAGCTCTTAATGGACATCTCCCTCTTAAAACGTGAGACTATAGGTTTGACCTTTCAAGGTCGCTCAAGGTCAAAGGTCATGATGCCATTTTGGAGCCTACATGTAGTTTCTTATCTGTCAACAATAGTAACTGAGTACTTATCACCACTCTTTTTGGAGTTATGACCATTTAAAATCATGTGACCTTGATTTTGACCTTTCAGTGTTACTCAAGGTCAAAGGTCATGACACCATTTTGAAGCCGATGCCAGGTTTTCTATCTTTCAATAATAGTAACTGAGTCTCTATCGCCACTCGTTTTTTCTGTTATAGTCCATTTTAATTTTTTAGGTATTGATCAAGTGACCCCCGAACTCTTTGGTCAAAATCTGTACATATGTATATAGACAAATGTCATACCATAAGATGCAGAATTGAAAGGCAAGCATTTTGGTGCTCATTGGAAGTCTCTTAGATGAATAGTTCAAAAGCTATATCCAAACTTCGCTATTGACCTTGACCTTTGACCTAGATTCTTCAAATTTGACCTTCAGGATTCTGATGTCAACAGCATGCACATCAACAGTGAGAGCAAAAAGAAGCTATATGCAAAATTGAGTATACAGGAATGAAAAGGAAATTCCTGATTTGTCCTATCTCCTATTATTGCGAAAACACATTTTTGGCGACCTTGACCTTGACCTTGACCTACATTCACCAGAATTTAATGGGATCCACCTCACACCTTTCCTGAAAATTTCATGGAAATTGGTCTAGTAGTTTTTGCATAAAGTTGCTGACAAACAGACAAAAAAACAAACCAAAAACAGTACCCTCGCCCTCCCCCTCCTGGGGGGTGGGGTAATGAATTCATTAAATATAGATTATCCTGAAGGGACGAGGGCCCAGATGGCACCTATGATTGGATGTATGCACAAAAGTACTTGTGTTCTGTACAGTGAAGTGAATTATGTGGCAGATGAAAGTTGTAGATTTTAACCATTTCTTATGTGATTTAAAGCTCACCATGTTGAAACCAGACCCAACAAGTGGTGCCAGGCACAACAAACCCCGCCCCTTGCACGTATTGTACCTTATTTGGCATCAATTCATCATGTCATCATGTCTATGCATGTGCTGATGTCAGCATATCAATTGTCTCCATATATGTATGCCAAGTTTGAACTAAATAGAAACAAAATTGATGTTTTTATAGACATGTGAAATTTCGCCCAGTATAAGTAAATGGAAAAAAAAAAAAGATTTTAAAAATTCATTAAAAATGTGCACTTTTCCCAAATGTGATTACATCTATTCTGGGTCATTAGCAATCTATAAACCTGATTTGGTATGAATTCAACCAATAGCGTTGCTGTTAAAGTGTTAACAAACAAAGAAACTGTGGAGGAAAATTATTAAATTCTTCTTCTAATCTTGTTATTGATATATCTCTGTTTCACAGTTTAGGACTTTGTCCATGCTGAACCTAAAGAACACGACAAATCAATGATGAGCTCCAATAGCAAGCTCCAAAAGCAAACAATGTAAACATCTGTTGTGTGCTATATCTTGACTCAAAGTTCAGTAACCTGTGTATGAACTATGTGCATACGTAACTGTGACTGTATAAAACCTGGCGTCTTTGGACTCTCGTTGTTCAGTCTTTAGGAAGATTAAACCCTGTCTGCAGTACAGTATGTTGGTTCTTGTAATTCTGATTGATGATTATTGTTGATCAGTACAGCTGATTCTTACTGGTTGCTTCAGTAATAAGTAATTGTAGAATTAACAACCTTATCGCTGTCATCATTTCCTCACTGAAAAGGTTTCCACGACAGAACCAAACCAAATCAAAAACAATACCCCTTGTCTCCCCTTCGGGGGGCGGGGTAATAAATCCTTCCAGAAGATGACAGATGTGTTTAGTTAACATGGGGAACTTCATATTTCATCAAGTCCCCCGTGTACTTGATCTTCTGTTATTTATTTAATACATCCACATTCAAGCCAATCCCATAATACATGAATATAAAGCAAAATATATTAGTTCAGAGACATCTGAAAAGACTGGGAACATTGCAATGAATTATATAAACATAGCATTTGTCCTATAGACTACAAGTTGATGATTTAAGCATTGGATTTGGAGATGGCTAATTGCTGTCAGTTGTACTTCTTTTGATCATTTGTATATGATGGCAAATGAGCATTGCTACCACTTTCTGAATCATCATCATCATCATCAAAGCATTTTGAAGACTGCTATCAAATAGAAACCACCATCTTGTCCAATAGTCGTCATCAGGCACATTCACTCCATAAATGTACAATGCACAAAAGGCAAAAGCTTTGTGCTTTTTGCTCCAAGCCCAAACTACAATGAAAGAACAGAAGAAATAATAAAACTGAAGATTCTGACTAAAATAATCATAACTGCCATTGCAGTAAAGAGTCTGTGTCTTTAATCTCAAAAGTACTGGCAAAACAAGATATGGGATTTAATAGTCATGTGTCTTACATACCATTTTTAGACTTAAAATGAGACAGGCACAATATATACACGATACACAATTTGAATTTTAATTTTTATACTATTAATTTGATGATATTATCGTCATGCATATATCGAGCCATTTATCATTTAATTTGTAAAAGAAAGAAAGAGGAATGGCATTACAATTACAATAAAAACTAAACAAAACCTCTAGAATTTTTTAC
>JAPQRP010000007.1:10112501-10154307 GCA_037367295.1 Apogon hyalosoma
ACACACACACACACACACACACACACACACACATATCTTCATCGTGATATAGACGGTACAGAAGGAAGTGTGATTCATTACTACATTCTTGTGCCCTGCTGTTTTATTATTAATGACCTATCAGTGTTACAGTGTGTGTAGTAAAGGGTTCCTATACATTTGTGGTAGCATGCTATTGACTGGAAGATATTTTTACAGTAAATGAAACACTTATTGGTCTCGTTTATATTCACTGTGACTCCATGAAGGCACATGATACCGATAATTCACCGACAGAGGAGTTTTGGAGTATGATATCAGCCTTTATCATGTAACTACATAGACCCATGTGGGTAAATTCAATTCTGGTAACGCGCAGTAGAACTTTCTGTGCACTTTTTGGAGTTCCAGCCAACTTGAGTGAAAAACATGTTTGATAAAAGACTTCTATCCCAGATGAGAGCCCTGCTGTGACCAAACCCATCATGAATCCTATTTCTACCAGTGTGCTCACCTAAAATGGTACAGAGAATAGTTTCATCATCTACCGCTCGTTGGTACAGTAAATGTCATGCCTTTTATGTAGCCTTAAATTTGACCACAATGCTGTGATTTACCTGCAAGAGGTGCATTAAATAACTCTTAAAATTGTTTCCTGTCAAATTATTGCTTTTCTTTGACTTGTGTCCTGTCAGTCCCCATCTCCAGCTGTTCATTCGAGGCTTTAAAGGTAACTTGACACAACGGTGCTCTTGAAATGAAAATGTCAGTTGATGAAATCCAGTGAAAGATGTTTCAGTAAAATGAATCCTGGTCTTCACCGGAAAGTATCACCTGTGCTCAGGACTATCAGGCTGAGGAGCTCTGGTGGTAATGGTTTTAAATATGGGCATTGGTAAAGCTGATTAAATATGAAGGGACATCACTCTCTGACTCTGACTGTCTCATGAATATCCATATAATTTTATCTTCCTAGGACACTGAAATCATCAACACAGCCATTCTGACCGGACGCACTGTGGCCATCCCCGTTAAAATGGTCTCCATAGAGATGAATGGAGCAGTCACTGATGTCTCAGCCTTTGTCCAATGCAAGTCCTCCAATGAAGACATCGTTAAGGTACGGTAAATTTGGTTTACACAATCTCTGCATCAATTTAGAAACTGTAATCCCTTTACCACTAATCCCAGAGAGTGGCCCTGAACCACAGTTACAACATCAGAAAAACATAAAAAGTTCATTTTGAGCTGCACTATATCTAGCCCTGATTTGATTCAGTTCTATGAATCAGATAAACTCAGTGCATGTTCATAAAACTCAGTACTTCAAACTAAAATAACATGGCTGCAGAGTAGAAGCAAAAGCTACATTAATATGCCTTTTGAAGTATCACACCTGCTGTTTTCCCAAAGAGACAACAGTGTTACACTCACCGGATATGCTGTAGTGCAAAGCCCTCTGCCTTTTGTTCTTCGCTTAAGTATGATGGCTGCCAGCAGATATAACATCATTGTCCCAGGATGCAGAACAATCAGTGCTCTAACTCACAGGGAATCCAAGCTGAGACTACAATATCAAGTCTCGTTTGTTGATTAAATAAATTAAAGTGGGATCACAACAACTTGAAAAGCACATTAGAGGCTTTGATTACACTGTTATCATTTTCTCCAGTCAATTACAATCATAATAGATGGCACTATAGGCAGATTGCATAATTGTATAGGCAGTACAGTGAAGTGCTGCAGTGCAGCTTTTCTGTGACAATAATGGTGCAAAGAGAATGTGACCTTAGATAGAAGTAAACAATGTGCATGTCATTATATTCACAGTTCAGAGTGAAAGCCTGATTCAGGTCCTGTTGTGAAAATTTGTATTACAGTTAATGACTATTTTTGCTTTTATTACACAAAATCTGACTTTATAAAATGGTTAACAAGAAGATATCACCATAAAGGGATGGGACAAAATGAGAAGAGGTTTGCAATAGTTAGAAAATTCCTTGAAACACTTCTTAAACTTGTTAGTAATAGTAGAGAAAGTAGACCCACTGTGTTGTTAATATGCTTTCATTTACATTTAATCTCAGGCGTAACCTTGATTGTCATTTAATCCATGTACAGAACTTAGGGTGTAAACATTTAAAATGCATAGACATATGATGAATATAGGTTCCATTTATAAATTAATTCTGAATTCTTATTAACTCTATTAACTTCTGGAGCATAAATTTTCAGCTGTTGGATAAGAACTGCTAATAACCTCAGCAAAACAATGTAATTATAGTCTATTGCCTATTCCTGTAATTAGTAGCAAAATATTATGTTCTGAATTGCTTTTGTGAGCTGAAAATTGCACATATGCTATATTTCAGACTTTTAGAAAGGTGTGAGAGGTACTTCCAAACAAGTTCTCGTCATAACACTTCTTCTTAACTGAATTGCTCCAGGACACACAGTAAATTGCACAAGGGGTGACGATGGCACTACAATGAGAGAGAATGATGATTATGAATTGTTTCTGCTGTCGTACGCTCACTGTCTAATTGCCAGAAGGTTAGGATGAACTATCCAAGCATGTCTTTTATGAATAAAAAAGTTCTGTCAGTGGCAAAATGTCACAAACTACACAAGCTCCCATTTTGTCAGTACCTAACTACCTTTACAAAAAGATTAGTTTGACCAGGTAAGCCCTAAATGTTTGTCCTAAATAGTTGTGATATTTTTTTCCCTCTATTTCTCATTTCTTTAATGTATTCTTTCCAAAAAAAAGTATCTGCAGGGATTGCTCCGAAATGAAAGTACTGCAGTTTTCATACACATTATGTAAAGTTTTATAAGATTTCATTATTCCTAAAGTTACACAATATCAGTAATAACAAAAGACTCAACAATATATTGTACCTTGTCTTTTTAAAGTTGAATATAGATGAACTGAGTATCATGAAAGAAAACATTCTGCCTTAAAAAGTCTCCTAAAAGGGATTGCTATCTACTTAAAATCAATTAAAAGTAGTGTGAATAACTGCATTGGTTAAAGTAAATACAGATAAATAAAGCAGATTCTCAAACATAATTGCAAAAATAATAATTTGTTTATATTATATGTAAAATTTATCAGTAAAGTGTGTAAATTACAATCTAGTTTGCAAATATAAGCACAAACATTGATATTGACTCTTCACTTCAAGACCACTCCCAATAATAGCTTTTGCCCAATCCTACATTAGCAACTGTAACTAGGCACAGGAGGCCTGTCAGTCTGTCAGAGCAAGTGAAGCAGAAGCAGAGCGTGAATGGATCCCATAGATAAATGTTTTTATATGTATTACTTAATGTTGTGCCAATGATTAATGTCTTTGATATATCAACTGGAGACATTACACCATCGTTTTTGTCATTAGTTAAAGTCATAATTTAATAGAATGTAACTAAAAGTGCCCATAAGGACACGCGGACGTTATATTTTCACGAGTGTTTATATCATCTATGGAACCTGTAAGTCTGACAGCAGATATATTTTTTGTTTAGAGGAGCATGTTGTAATTTTTGTTTTCTAAAGCTAAAAGCCACTCACAGCTGTGACCACATTACATATTACATACAGACTGAAAATTTAGAAGGTTCAGTTTAGCCATGGACACACATAAACAAACTAAAAAATATACATTTTGAATGTTTTAGAACTTGTGAAGAGATTTTTCCATTATTTTACAACATTATAGCAACTAAATAATCAGAGTAGATGAGAAATTCTAAAAGAAATAATATCAAATTTCTGTAACAGTATATTTGAAACATCAGAGAGATATAGACAGAAAGGACCTCAAAATGCAATTTAGATCTGTTTGCATAATCTGGCCTTAATGAATATGAGTAAAAACTCATTTAATTGCACTAAGGTACAACACTAGCCAACATAAGTTATGTTAGCACACAACTGTGTCACTGCTGTTTCTTTTCCACAGTGTAAAGTATTAATTCAGGCTCAAATGATGCACAAACACCTAAGTTACAATATGAATGACTTATAGAACAAAATGCTCAACTGTCTTTGCTTTCCTTAGACTTTTTTTTTTTTTTCAAATGAATGCTGCATTATGAAAACAGATCCTCCAGTCCTTTCTATGACCCGGTCTCCACTGTTTCATAACTGTTACAACTGATTTTTTTTCATTGTTTCCTTCAAAGTATCTCTCTGGTAACACTGGAAATGCCACAGAGTGACATGCCGAGAGCCAGGGCTTGACAGGTATAACAACAATAGCTTAGGGGTCCATTGCAAAAGGTCAATTAAACATAAAGACATAGAGCGGCATGGTGGTGCACCGTTAGCACCGTTGCCTCAGGTCCTGGGTTTGATTCCTGTTCTGTTGACATGGACCTTTCTGTGTAGACTCTCTCAGCTTCCTCCCACCATCCAAAGACATGCACCTATAGGTTAATTGGTCTTTCTAAATCGTAGGTGTGAATGTGGATGGTTGTTTGTCTGTACATGTCAGCCCTGCATTGAACTGGAATAAGTAGCCAGGATACGCTCCAGCTTCCCCACGACTAAGCTGTTCAGAAAATGGATGGATAAACATATTAACCTCATGCAAACACTAGAAACAAACTGTAAACACACATTGCAATTGCAATTATGTGTTTAAAATAAATGTTAAAGTTCCATAAAGGGAGGCATTTGACATTATCATGTACATACATTTATGCATTTTCATATTATGTACATATTGGGTACACACCAGCAACAGCATGCAGGTGTAACGAGTCTTGTGCTGAGTCCATAATGAAGAAATTATGCTAAATCACAGCTGAAGACATGTTGTTTGCTGATTTTTTTTTTTTTTACTGCAGCTTTATGAGACAGATCATTACCTGCATAATACTGTCAACATGATGAAACTACTCATAAAGTCCATCTAACATTTGATCAGTAGAGTCAGTTATTGTTGACTCATGTATGCTTATGTGCTACTGTAGCAACAGTAGTTACATAGCCCTCGAAACAAGGAACACCTTAATTATGCATGTCAGACGTTCATTTGGTACCACAAAAATTAGTGCTTCACCTCTGGAGGACAAGATTCCAAGCATATCTGGTTGTAAATCAGTAACTTTAAATGTGATTATATGCATTTCTTCCATTTGAAGAACACAGAATCTAAAACCCCCCTCATCCACTGAACGTTAAAACTGTCCATATGAGGGTGGACTAATGGAATCCTTTTTAGCAGCGCCTCAAGGTCAGACACAGCAGGTTTCATTGCATGTTTTATAGACTGACCATGAAGGCTCGAAGCTGAATCTGAAACCACACTTTGTTATATCGGCTGTGAACATCATTTGAGCAGCCAGTATTTGTTTTTATTTGAAGAGCGTTCGCTCTGTCCATGTTATCTTGTATGCAAATTGCTCTGAATAGACTAGCTTTGATTTGTAAGGGGGTGGGACAAAAACAGCAATAAATTACACACATAGGAGTCATTGTAGTTGTTGTGTATTGTACTGTACTGTCAATAGAAAAGAACAGGTGTTGCATTGGGGCGGCTGGCCTCAGCATGCCATTTATCATTTTTCATTATCCATTAAAGACAAAGCGCTGGGCCATGTGATATTGAGTGGGTCTGCTTCAGTGCCTCTGCCATTGAACATTCGAGGCTAATTTAAAATGAGCCCTTCAAGCCTAGGAAATACACCAATCCTGACAGTCCAATAAAACGTCCCCTAGTATACAGAAATAAAAGATTCACAGTGAGCCAGAGAAAGGGGGAATACACCATTACTTTTCTTTCTTATACACTGGGCACATTTGTTTCTTCAAAAAGTCATGTGGATCTATTCTAATTAGATCTTATTTTAGATAAAGATATGCTTTTTTTCCCCTCATTCGGCACTACAAACAAATACATGCACCACAAAGCTCTCCAGTCTCTCTTCATATCCCCTTCTATCCTTGTGACTTTACCTTCCATCTCAAACAACATTTAAACTAAGGTTATTTCCAAGACTTCTTTATTCAAAGTGTTATTTTCAGCTCAGTGCTCCTCTCATTTGGATATTTGCCAACCCACAGGCTGTTATAATTTTTTCCCCAACTTTGAGAGTAAAAATAGGTGAGACGCTGTCATTTTTCTTTACTGGCACTTTTATTTATTTCTTTAGTTCTCAGTTCTTTGGAAATAACTAAGCCGCAGTGCATGTCAAGAGTATATAGCAGATAAGCCAATTCTGTGCGTGCATATACGGGGATAATTATTAAGGCGCCCTTAAGGTGTGAAAGGATAAAACAAAGAAGGCTGTGAGTGTTTGTCAGGAGGGAGGGAGGTTTGCAAGGCATCATAAGGAACAGAGACAGACCCTTCCCACCCCACCCCCACCTGTCCCCTGGCTTTGTGACTCATATAACCTCTCTGAAGCCAGAGAAGAGGCCTTGTGCACACATCACATCTAGTGCCTGTGGTCATCCTGCCGATATACCCTTCCTGGATGAAGAGAACGCTTCTTCACCCATGCCTTCCTTCCATACAGCTCTGACATATTCACCTTTAGTGCAACACCAAATTTAGAACCCAAGAAGACTAGAAAAAAGATACTAACCTCATGGGCAACATATACTGTGAGGCTATCCTGCTTACACTTCAGGTTGGAAGCTGTTTGAACCTTTACGAGTCATTTCTTTTTAGTAGCATATATTAAGTGATGAAGAAAATAAATAAATATCTATATCTTCCTGAGACCCAGAGGTAAAAGTTTTGGCATTTTTTCCATTAAATTGCCTCAACAACATTATGCAGTTTTTTTCAGATACCTTTTTTATGTTGGTTCTTTTTTAAAGGTCAGCGTTTTTTTGGTTGGTTTTGTTTTGTTTTTAAGTAAAGCTGTGAAACTGTGGAAAGGATATATATTTTATCATTACTTTTGGTCACTTTTGCTACTATTTGTGCCTACAATTCACATTCATCTTTGCTTAATCGCTTTAATTTTTATAAGAATATTGACAGAATATTGAGCATTCTATTAATTTAAGTAATCAATATAACACCAGATCCAATAGAAACAACATTTAACACAGCTTTATTTGAAGAATGCAAGTAAAGGGACACTACTGCTGCAACCCAGCTTTGTCCAAATACACCTATCAGCTTGTTATAAATTAATAAATGACTGTCTGTAATTTAGGGAGGGATGTGTCCTAAAAGTCTGTTTTGAAGAACAAAAGCTGGAGTTTTGCAAGGTTACCAATTTCACCGTTTTCTCATGGGATTTGACAACTTCTCAGACCCCTTGCACGGCTAAAAAGGCACCATAGAGAAAAATCTAGTGGCTTATTTGGCAGCTCCTTTCAGCATCTCTTCTTTGAAGAAAGTTAACAAATGTTGCTCAATGAATCTGTCTCTGGCTCTCTGCATGGTGTTCATGATTGGAAGAAAGCAGCAGGTCATCTACTCGACCAATCAACAGCCAGATAGAAACATTAATGAGCTCTGAATGGCTGTAGTCAACAACCCCCCACTGTTTGCCAGAGAAATCCTCCTTTGCTTTTGTACTGAACTACTAATGATTAATAAAATTCACATTTCTGTATTTTCTCTAAGTACATAGTTTCAAGCATTAAGTTAGATGATGATGTGACAAATATGCAAATTATTATTTACTGACATCCAAGCTTTAACTGTGTTATATTGAAGAACATGGGCAATGCTGTAAAAGCTGGGGCATTGCTTTATAATCTATACGGCAGACCAGAGGTGTAGTCCAGGGTATACGGTGGTATACGAAGTATACCTACTTATTTTTCAGTCAGTATTGAGTATACCCACTTCTAAATCCTCCTGATGTGCACCATTCAGTAGTAGTTGGGAGCGAAATTGCCAATTTTTTCCCCCAGGATGGTGAAGCCATGACCCGCCCTACTCTGCCTCTAATTGACCAGTACTCATGGCCTTCACTAATTAGATTGGTTAATTTAGGCATGAGGACTGATGAGCCAATCAGAGGTAGAGTAGTGTGGGTCTTGCCCAGGAAAATATTGATAACTAGCGCTGGCCACCTCTGAAACCTGACTGGACACCTCAGGTGTCAGTGCCACCCCAGTTGACTGACAGTTCACTGCAGGTCTCATTGAAAAACACACAATTATTGGAAATGTGAACAAGAAAGGCAGAATAAACAATAGTCTTTCAAGTGAGTGACACATATCAAGAGAACCTACTTTCATGGAATACATCATTCAGAGGTAAGTTTTAAGGTGGTTTCCAAATGAGTCACTGTTAAACCTCTGGCCATATGACTGCACATTTAGAGGAGAGATGTCACCAATAGTTGAATTATGTGAGTAGGCTAACATTATGAAAGGTTAATGTCATCCTATGTTTGCCTCATGTTGAATACATTTACATTCATGCAGCTGCTTTTGTGACTAGTAATACCTACAAACTGTTCCTGATCAAGTCATGATAATGTTATAATAGTGAGCAAATACTACTGATGGCTTTTGGGGAATAACTAGATAGAGTAGTCTTACATGTCACTGGCATCACAGGGCTTTTTCTGTACTACTTAAAAAACAAAAACAAACAAAAAAAAAGGGATGAAATGAGAGTATACCCACTTCTCTAGGGACCACTACACCACTGGGGCAGACGGACTGGGTGTAGCATGTATATGCACTGTTCAATTTAAAGACAAGTTGGTAACGGTCCAGTGAATGTGATTTAGGGAAATTTAACAGCACAAATGGAATATAATGTTCATAATTATTCTTTCCTAAGTGTTTAATCATAAGAATTGTGTTTTCATTGTGTTGAATGAGGTTTTTATATCTACAGAGGGAGCAGGTCACCTCCATGGAGTCATGTTGTGCTGTAATACCTCAAAACAGACTTCCTCCTCTTTCCTCCTCCTTTTTTCCCTTTCACAGTGGGTAGCATACAGCATTAAGGTGCTTTACTATGTTGTTGAGTAGACCAGAGTGAAAAGCTAAGAGTGGACAAGCCACACATTCGCTCTTAACAGGGGATTTTCAGGGATTTTCTGTGTTTGCGGCCACTGTAGGGTTGGAAATTTTCAGTTGGTTGCAATCTGCAGCTTCACCATTAAATGTTACTAAAGCTGTGTTTACCTCACTTCCGTTATTTGCTGAGTTAAGCTTGTGTTCTAACAGTACAGCCTATTATAATTTGGTCAATGAAAAATTTATGGCAATTGTTTCCGTATCCTTTTTCAACATAATTGTATCACAGGGGGAGGGTGTGGGGAATGTTTGTACATGTAGAGTATCTATATTTTTAATGACATCCAGAGTACTAGCTTTCCATACAAATAGTTTATTCTCACACTCTGAATCATTAATCCTACAAACAACAACAGCATAATGGTGGCTGGCTCATTTAGCTAACAGAGTTAAATTAATTCATTGGTTTTACAGATTTTAAAGCCAGTGCACATCCATCACATAATGAAAACCTTCAAAACAGCTGCAAGATGCAATCCCTATAATGCTAGCCATATGCCTGCTTTAGCCCAGTGTTCATTTAATATGTACATTAAACCTCAGTAGAAGCTTCATTTGGAAGAAAGTTATGAAAATAGATTTAATGAAAATTCAAATGTGGAAAATAAAACCTGGGATAAATGGAGTATTTTGAAACATGTCATACAGAGACACCATTTACTGCTGCATCAAATAAAGATTTATCCTTTGTTATGTATGTCTTTGACATTGAAACCTGTGTGGGAAAACCAGCTGTCTTCCTGCTGGTGCTTCATTAATCTTGAAGAAAATGAATCTTTGGGAGTGTAGATTCACTGGCAGATACTGGAATAAATACACAGTTCTGTAGTCCTCCAGAGTCTTGTTGTGTCCCCACCTATAGGATTATTTCAACCCCGGCACACAAAGTGTTGTAAATCAGCAGTTTGTATTATGTTCTGTTTATAAGTTAGACTTTTTTAGGTATTTTCCTACAGTTATTGTGGTTTGATGTGATCAGGTGACTTGGTCATCCACAGCACATACAGTTATTATTAGGTACTATACCATGTTACCAGGGCAACTGGTGCCTGATCCTGTACATGCAAGTCATCCCCTTTCTCTTGACCTTTTACTGCTGTCTGATAAAAGCAACTTATCCATTACTGAGCCTTAAAAAGCCCAGGTCTGGTGTGTTGTCAGAGCATTTGTAGATGCCCCTCCTCACTGAAAACTCACCCTGTAATATGTAGGCTATCTAATAATTAATTTTACTTATATATAATATCTCGAGTTAGGGTTGTAGAATGCTTTCTATAAACAGCATTACAAATACTGACAAGTACAAGCATACAATTAAAAGGCTGTATAAAATAAATTTACAAATAAACCGCCCAAAGGTAGAACAAGCCAAACTAATTAGATAAAATTAAAATCACCAAAACAACAGAGGTGTGTGTAAACAAAAAGGATTGGTTGTCAGTCGAAAAGGAAAGTCTATAAAAGTGTGTATTATATTTATTGGCATCAAGTAGTGAGTTGAGAGTTGCAATCAATCAAACACTCCTCTACTCTCCCCTGCTGTGGCTGCAAAGAAACACTTAAAGTTGTCACTAGAGCCACTGATTGTCAAGTACATCTTGGACTTTTTTAGTCACTCTCAAACTCAGTGGAACATGGTCATGCGTGTTGAATTCCAACTGATATAAAACAAGGAAAGAGGGTATGAGGTCCATTTTGAGCTGGTCTACAAACATGGTGCAGCAACATGATGGCATTTTTTGTGATCTATGGAAAACTCCCTCAGTCTTTAAAAACAAACTGATTGTTTTAATGTAATGAAAACAGTTCTTATTTTCATGACATTGCACACTACTAAAAACATATTTATGCGTATTTTATTAAAATTTTGCAATTATATTCTCCTAAATCTCTGTAAATGTTACAAACTAGACCTAGGGAATTTGTGAAATGTAAAAATTACACTAAGATATTAACAATCATTTTAGTTCAGGTTCCACATTCAGACCAATCTCAGGTGGGTCAGATCAGTAAAATACAGTCATAATAACCTATTATTAATGACAACTCAAACATGTAAAAATGCTCATGCAGTTTTAACAATATTATGTCTGTAATTAATTGTTACTGTCAACACTGTGATCTGTAAGTAATGCACATGTGTAAATGATCAGCTGAAGCATAATATTGTTAAAATTGCACTTATTTTTCTTAAGAAATATTGGTTTGTTTATTCTGTTCACATTGTTTTAAAGGATCATTTTTAGATGTTAATATTTTCTAAATGTAATTTTACTTTTTTCATTCTAAAACACAGAGGAAAGTTTGGAGTTGACATTATTTATATATTATTATTTTACTGATCTGGCCCACTGCAGATCAGATTTGGCTGAATGTGGACCATGAACTAAAGTGAGTTTGACACCCCTTCACTAGACCCTCAGGCAAAGATATAAAACAATAAACTGAAGTAGAGCAAACATTTAATCACTCTTTGACTTCAGCTTGGACTCTGAAACAGGCTAAACCCAGCATATCTAAGAGGCCATTTTTGGATCGTAAAAAGTTAAGAGTTCACTGATATTCTCTGGCTACAGGCTACATAAAGTCATGTACGTTAGGCATATCATATTAAAACTGTTTATAAAAGACATTGGTAACCAGTAAAAGACTAAAAGGCTAAAACTGGGGTGGTGGGAGAGGAGCGTTTTTTATCAGAAGTCTGGCTGCTGAATTCTTCATAGTCTGAAGTTGCATCTTAGGCACTGATGCAGCTAAACAGGGTATGAAGTTACTGTTAATAGTCCAGACGTGAGGAAATAAAAGCATCAGTGATTTTCTCTGCATCGCTGGAAGATATCTTTGCTCTGATCTTGGAAATAGTCCTGAGCTGATAGTGTTTTGTCCAAACTTTATATCAAATGATTCGCTGATGTTTGGAGAAATGCATGATTTATTCACAGCACGTTTCATATAACACCCAGGTTATTTCCAAGGTCCTCAATATTTACGATAGGACTGAGCAGTGGCTGACTGACTTATGGAGGAGCCCGGAGCTGATGACGAGCACCTCTGTTTTGTCTAGGTTTGGCTGTAGAAAGTTTTGTGACATCCAGCCTTACACCAGCTACGTGGTTCTATAGTGTGGCCATGTTGGGTGTAGAGGAAGATCTGATCAACCATGACACCATGAGCACTGACAGGTGAAGCGGTTCCAATGGGAAAGGTATAGTAGGCAGCAAGTGAATGTTTAGTCTTTGAAAGTGATGTGTTGGAAGCAGCAGAATGAGCAAGCAGAAGGATGTGAATGACTTTTATAAGGGCAAAATTGTGATGGTGATGACTGGGTCAGACCGTCTCCAAATCCACAAGTCTTGTTTGGGTCTTCCACATTGACAGTGGTTCATGCTCTACTGCGAGTGGTCTAAGGAAGGACAGCCCAAATTTGATCCATCTAAGCACATATTGGTTGTACTGGTGAAACAAATCCAATCCACGGAGGCCTTGCATTACAACTCACAGGACATAGATCCACTGTTAAGCCTTGGTACCAGATATCACAGCACACCTTCAGAAGTCTGGGGGAGTCCACGCCTTGGATCAAAGCTGTTTTTGGTAACAAGAGGAACCTACACAATATTAGGCAGGTAATAATAATGTTCCTGAGATGCCTGATTTAGTGGAGATTTGGATGTCCTTCCTTAGACTAATTTTGGCAGGTACTAACCAGTGCAGACCAAGAACACCCAACAAAACTTGTAGTTTTGGAGATGCTCTAATCCAATCCATTCAACATCACAATTTTGTGCTTGTTGAAGTTCCTCAGACATTTTACTTTGCCCCTTTTGCGACCTCCAACACATTTTTTTCCATGGCTAAATGTTCAGTTGCTACCTTATTCATCCCATCCTCTTAAAGGTGCTATAGTGGTGTGATAATCAGCACAACACAATTTCCCCATCACATGTCTGAGGTCATAATGTTATGGCAGATGGGAGTTGAAATTTGCATCATCTACCAAACAGTGAAATAAGATCTCATGGTGTCAACTGATGTGACCAAAACTCAGTAAATATAAAGAAAACAGAAGTGGTTTAAGAAATGGTCCTTGAGGTATTTTATTCCACATCTGTGCAGCTGAAGAGTTGAATGAGTGAATGGAGGTACAGTCTTTTGAATGGCACACATAGTCCATCTGTGGAGGATCTGAAACATTTCAATAGCATAATAGCTGACATTTGACCATTCGGTTGTGTAGCTTCATCTATAGATAAACTGCCACACATTTTCTATAAATAATGCTCATAAAACATTTTCTAAGGACTCTTTCACAGTCATATCACCAGTAGCATATGCTCAGCAACGTGTAACAACTATTCTAAAAACCTTTCATTCTAAATATGTCTGACCTTTTTCACAGTGATAAATTGAAACATATTTCATCTTGAATCATGTCAATACCACATGTATAGAGAGGGTCATTTACTTCACATTACATTGGACTCACCTTGAAAGGATTTATATTTTTCCCCTTACTGATCACCTTACTGATTTAAACATTACTCCTTTAAAGCTGGCTACCAAGGGCTTCAGTTTTAAAGTAATGAACTTATACAACACAATTTTATAATTTATATCATATTAAACCCCCTGGCTATGGGTGACCCCTTTTAAAAATCACTGTTGTAGATAATCTGATCACCCTGAAGCATAATCCATATCCATTGTTTTTATTATTTAAAATTCTGCTGAAATTGAAACCCATTTTACTTAATTTGCCGCATTATTCAGTTCTAAATGACATAGTAAATACACAGTGCAAGTTGTTGAAATGAGAGAAATACTCTCTCTAGATTGCTGATCCAAACAAACTGTTATTAAATTTTCTGTTTGATAGATAGGAGGGAAAACACTCAAGAAAAGCCTATCCAGTCGTTAAGTCTATTAATTAGCATAGTGTAATCAATGGAGTTGAAAGTTAAGGTCAAGTAACACCAGTAGAGCAGAGTCCATAGCCCTTAATAAGTCATTTGAAACTGTTAGAAGAGCTGATAATTTCACCCAATCCTTGCTTGTTTCACAGTTTATTTGATGTAGGAATATTGCTGTTGAGAATGAGGATAAAAACAGACTTTCTATGTACAGTCACAGCTATACTCATTAGTATTTCTTCTCTTCAAGTCCACCCTAAAAGTCACTCGAGCTGTGTATACTAAGTTTTGTCAGGTGTGAGAAAATAGCACAAGCCATCTATTCCCTTTTCCAGCTATTTATTCATCAGCCATTTAGTATTCCAGTCCTCTGGTAACAGGAGGTGAGACTTATTTGCACAAAACCTGTTACAAACTTAATATATAGTGGTTTTAATGTGAGCATTTAACAGGCATGGTCTGATTATATATACTATTCAATTTGTGTCAACCTAAATTTTACTCTAGTAATAAAAATAATAAAAGGTGCTTCAGTAAAATAATAAAATCTTAAGAATAACTGCACTCAGCATAATACAAAACAAATTTATCAACAAAACAAGAACAAATAACTGTAAAATGTGAGACAATTAAAGTTTTAATATGCCCTGCTAAGTTGCATCAGACCAAAGGGAATGTTCCCTCATTGTTCAAAGTTGTGGTTGTGGTTTCACCTTTGTGTTGTGGCCAGCCTTGAAGTTATACAATGATAGGAATCTGCAGCTTTAGAGTATAGTAAAAGTATACATTAATGAAATAGAAACTTGGGGAATTTAAAAAAATTTAATAGTTTATGGTACATCAGCTCTAATTCATTTTTAAGAAGAGAACAGTTTCTGTCCACACCATTTTATTTCTAAATGCTTTGACTCGATGGAATGGAAGGTTTTGTCATAGGAGGCTCACATCTCTAGTTAGCCTTCAACATTTCACATATATATATATATATACATATATATATATATATATCTCCAAGTAAACTAATAAATAAATGAATGAATTGCAAAGAACATGCAAATAAATAAATCCATCCATCCATTTCCTGAACTGCTTAATCTTTGTGAGGGTCACCAGTGTTAACTAAATAAATGAATGAATAAATAAATAAATAAATAAATAAATAAATGGGGGGGAAAAGTCCAAAAACAAAGAAGGGGAAAGAAAACACAAAGAAAAAAGTTTCATATTACAATAGTATTAACAAGACAAATAAACTAATAGGAAAGAAAAAAAGATACAATAAAATGCGAATGAAATAAAGTCCAATTTTACAGTACAGCATTTTTACAGCAAATCTGTGAAATGAACTCTACCATATACACAGGGATGCATGCATGACATAACTTACACAGCAGAAATAAGTTTCAACAAAGTTTCAGAAATAATCTCCCAACATCCTAACATGCTTTAAACACCTATCATGTAACAGGAACAGATGAAAAACATCTGAGGAATCACAAATTCCTCAAATAACAGCTCAACCATAGTGAATGTAATCTATTGTATCATGACAGAATCCAGATATTATTGCACAACAGTCACTAACAGAGACACAACAACAACAGAATCACCTGTCATCCAGTATCCATCATGAAATGAAGATGGATACGGGTGGTACTGGTCGCTGTAGTCAATAGTGACAATTTTCAAGAGGAAGAGGTGTGACAGATTAGGAATGGATACTGGATAGAGACTGATGGTATTTTTGAAAGTTTTCATTTTCAATAAGTTAATAGCACGAATAATGTGGTTGTAAGTGTAGGTGAATGGAGTAGTGTGGAGTTAGCCTTAATCTGAGATCAGGGAATTTCACATTTTGGTAACTTCTGTGTATTTGTAATGTCTAGATTACCGGGTCTATCATACAGGCTAATCCAAAACAATACATAGACACATATGTACATACATGTGGCTGTGGTCGGGGTAGAGTTGTCCATAAACTAGACGGTTGGCGATTCAATCCACAAGCGAACCCCAAGTACCTCCCAGTGATTGTTTCACTGACATGTGAACGGGTGAAGGTGACATACTGTAAAATACTCTGAAACCATCAAGGTAGAAAAGTGCATTTCCCATTATTTTTGCTAAAACAGGTTGTTCTATAACTTTACCCATTCTTAGTTAAACATGGTTCGTTCCATTCCTCAAGTCTGCATTGCCAAATCAGTAGAATGCCCCTCTAATGGTCCATGTGTAACTAATGAGCAGATTACATAATCGCTGTAAATCTGTTTAAGATGTTTGACCACTCAAAATAGAATGAAATTTAGGCTAATATTACACACTGGATTATATGAGGAGGATGAAAAACTGATGTTCTCACAGTATGAAAATACGTCTTGTAGTCCTGGTCTAAATTACAACCAACCTTGAAGGGCAGAAGCAGCTGCCTTGACTGGAGCAGTTTGGGAAATTAATTCAGTTAATGTTATGGAATAAATGTGTGGAAGACCCTTAGGTGTCTTCACCTTTATTAACCCAGCCAGTCTTTCATTCGGCGTCATGTGACCGGGACACGACCGAATGCAAGCAAGGAGCGCTCTCACTTGTCCTGATAATCTGTCTCCACCCAGGCAATCTGCTGGCACCATGGAAGATGCCACAGTGCATTAGCGGCAGTGTGACGGCATGTGGCGACTCAGTGTGTGAAAGCCCTCCTCAGCGAGCCCCCACAGGGCCACTGATACCCAGAGTTGCTAACAGCTTTTGACTTGCAATTAGTCGGCCAAGTTTATCATCAGTAATAGCCGCAGGAGCTGAAGCGGCACTGCAGCAAGGGCACGTTTCCTGTATGTGTGTACGTGAAAATATAGCTGGCTGCTCTGTGATTAATCAAGGTGTCTGGGTCATTGTGTTGAGCCTTTTCTTGCTTTTGTAACTCAGTTCATACAGATAAAAGTACACATCAGCAGACAGTACAATAACACACAGAGGCTGGATTCTGTAGCAGACCATAAGGTCAAACCCTGCAAAATTGCATTAACTGAACCAGAGGGAAAGACTGTCATCTTAAGAAGCCCTTCCACTCCCCCACTCCCCTCCCCCCAGCTGCTCCTCACCACTCTGCCTGTCTGCATCGTGGGGGAATTATATTACCCAGACCTCCTCCCAGTTATGATGAATCCCCAGCCCTGAGAAGACTGGCCAGCCCGACCTCCATTTGCGGGAGATTAGATCCTCTGATTACAATGCCAGCTACCTCCCACCACTAGATAAATCTTCAATGGGAGCCCAAAAGCAAAGCCCTCCAGATCCATTGCAGTTAATAATTTAGTGTTCGAGCGGGACAAGTATTTATGATAATTCCAATGGAGCTGGAGATTTTTGACTAGACGGGGAAGCTAAAGAATGGTTTTAAGTTAAAAATGGCATTTGCCAAGACTTAAATATAGAAGTTTCCATAAATTAAAATTTTTACCCAGTTTCTGTAATATCACATTACATGCATGTCTTGTGATAGGTGAGCTGTATGAATATGTTTATTAATGTGCCTTGTAGCTGTTATGAAGTAAAGTTCATGTGAAATGTCACACTGTTGTCAACCCTCTTATCATATGAATTATGTGTTTGCCTAAAAGCTTTTGTTGGCATATTACGTGTCTGTATAATTGTTCATAGATCATTACGCAGAGAATGGGCAAGAGAAGTGGTCGGGTTAGGACGTGGTTAGCATGCATGATATGTGCAGTAAGAAGGCTAATTTGATTGCATAAAAGATACATATTAGATTAAAGAAGAGCCCACAGCCAGTGAGCACCGTTTACTGCACAGCATGTTAGCACTGGGCCATTTAAGGCCAACGGCTCTGGGGGGGTTGGATTTATGTTTTTGTTCATTTGTTTAAAATTATTTTTGGTGCATTTTATGTATAATTCATTTGCCATATTTCTGCAAATGATGAATACATATAATATGTGCATCTGTGTTCATGTCAACATTTTGCATATGTATAAATCAACATTATTGTTTTATTTTAGGTGTTTTATTTTTAAGGGAATAGAACAAAGCTACAACAGCCATGCTTCTCAGAAATTACATTAGTATGTATGTAAAATGAAGTTTTTTGCCAGCACACTTCCAACTTAGCTATGTCATATTTCAACAAACCGTTTACATTTTGATCATGGATGCAGATATTAATTGTTCGTAGGCAACATATTTTGTTTGTTTTCCACTAAACCGACTGTCAGGTTGACATTCAACATCAGTTGCTTATAATGACAGCATTGTTACGTTTTTATGGCTAGTTTTAGCCACCCAGAACACTTGCTTAGGCATAGATAAAGACACCAGAACTTGGTTACAAACATTTGACACCCACAACTCAAAATGTTTGTTAATGTTTCAGCCAAACTGCTGTCACCGGGTGCAAAGGCCTGGATTGTGTTTCTTGGGTCTTACTTGTTCTACATCTATAATGAAATCTGCTGCAGAAGATGTTGGATGAAAGCATTTGTTGGGGGATCATGTACTACAGCTTGACAAGAATAACTGATGAAAGCAGGCTTTTCTTAATGTTTCTACTGCTGCCCACCCAGATGACTGAAATAATAAAACAGTTTAAAAGCACACAGTTTGATGTAGCACTACTGTGTCTGGTCATTTATACTGTTGACTAGACTTTTAATATATGTATCAGGGATTTTTGCTGTAAAAAGTACAGAAAAATCCAACAACTATGTAAATTCCCATTAACAGTTGTCTTTGTTACTTGACATGATCGCATTTTTTATGGAACAACTTAGATCCAAGAGATCGTTCTTCTAAATAGTACAAATAAGAAAAGTGCAGTGGGGTTTTTATTATTGCAGTCAGTTTGTGTTAATTTTGATAACTACATATTTGTTAATACTGCTGGCGCCACTTAATTATAAAAACTAATATATTATGGACTTCAGAGCATCACCTCAATGATTCTGCAAAGCTTGATTTTACAGAAGAGCCCTGTGTTAAAACAAATGTGTTGGTTTTATTATCCAAATAGTCTGTTGATTAGGTTCTATCTTAGTCAAATTTCCAAAGAATTAATTACTAATTACAAACTAATGATGAATAGAGGGAAAATAAAGGTCCTGTGAAAGCATCAGTGCTTTTGATAACATGCACTGTTGGATTTTCAGAGCCCTTTGAAAACCTATAAATGCTGTGAACACCGCAAACAAAACCCCATTCTACTCCATATTACTGAGGCTTATAGAAAGTAAATATCTCCATGGATAGAGCTTAGTGAGAAAATGCTGTGTTTCTGAACTACCCTGAACTTTCACGTTTCCCTCAATATGTAAGTCTTTCTTGTATATTTGCTCTGCTGAAAGTGTCAGCCTTGAAGGGTTCTGTAATGAATTGTGCTGCAGCTGTACTGAGCTGTATATCATCACGTATCACTTAGATCCTCCACCACTGATGTGACCATTACCATATAGATGGTCTCTGACTTCTGACCCTGATCTGTCCTAGGTGTCCATGAATTGCGATTACGTGTTTGTCAACGGGAAAGAGACACGGGGCTCCATGAATGCCAGGGTCATCTTCAGCTACGAGCATCTGAGCGCCCCGCTGGAGCTGACAGTCTGGGTGCCCAAACTCCCCCTGCAGGTGGAACTGTCTGATTCTAATCTCAGCTTCATCAAAGGATGGAGGGTTCCTATTCTGCCCGATCGAAGGTGAGATCCTGCTGGCTGTGCAGATACTGACACGTTATGGCAAAATCTATAACACTGAGCCCTCTAATCTCCTACTGTCCTGTTTTCTAACATGTTGACTTATTCACTGGTTGACTTGGTTATAGCCACCAATGGAAACTGGAAGAAACAAAAACCACCTTGGACATTTCAACCAAACTGCCTTTGAGTATTTAAAATACTTGTACCTACCTGGCATATTTTCATTTTAAGCTCCTCTACATTCCCACTCCATAGTATCTCAGAAGAAAATATTGCACTTTTTGCCACATTTGTCTGAGCACTTTAGTTACTTTTCTGCTGACGATTTTACACCTCATATAAGACAACATACCTTTTAAAATACAACACTGTTAAAGATTAAACAAGCACTTTCCAACCTTTTTTTTTTTTTAATCTTCTGGCATCTTACAAAAGTAGTGATGTCAGTAAACACTTCCAGCAGCTATGAGCTTTTAACAGCTGCACCAAATAGTTTTTTTCCCCATTAAATGTGGCTCCATAATCATTCAGTATGTTATTAAAATTCAAACATTACAGAAAAAGTCCAGAAGCTGAGAACAGAATTATGTCTCAGAACTTTATTTTCATTGTATTTTATATCCTATTTAAAGCACAATGAGCCCTTAGAACAGCGTATATCAGTTGGAGGGATCAAAGCAGTACTTTTACTAGAAATACTTTAAATGCATTTTATCTACTTACTATATGCTTTTACTCAAAAACGTCAATTAAAATCAATCAACAAAATTACATATGTAGAATCAGAATGTGATTGAAATGAAGGACAGATGGATTAACAAATACACTAATTGCAATCTCACAGCCTGAATGTATCTACAGAGTCACACATTCTCCTGTGGACCACATTAATTAGTACTAAGCTGGAAATTAGACAAAAAGGAGCAAACACAATAGGTAAGTCAAAGCTAAGTGCTTTAATGATTACTTGTTCTCAGGCCTCAGCAGCTTCTTTGTCACTATAACTGAGAAAAATAAGAAAATAAAGTGAAATAAAAATCATTCTTCAGTTACTATAAAGCCTTATTAGAAACTAGCTTTGAAGCACTTTGTTAGATATAAAATGCTTCAAAAAATTCCCTCTAAAACCTCTATCCTACAGTATACAATTAAACTAAGGTCACATTTTTCTGTGCTCTTTAATGAAAGCAAAAGAGCCAAAATGCATTAAGCACAGCAGAATATACTGTGGATTTTTGTTTTTCCCCTCCTGTGTCTTGGATGTCTTATTTTGTACGTTATTACCAGAAGACTCATTATCCAAAGAGTATGTAACCATGCAGTCTTTAACATTAGAAACTAAAAAACAGACCAGCCTCTCTGTTTTCCAGGTTTTAATGTTGAAGTGCTTGTTTTGCTCCAGTCAGAAGCTGCAGCTCAGGTACACAGCAGAAATGTTCCATGTGACATCAGCCTCTCATGTACAAATTCTGCTATGGGGGAGGTTATCATGTATGTGTCATAATCATCTGAACTGAAGAAACAAGTTCAACACATGGGCTTAATTTGACTTGGAGTGCATCTCAGAGTAACAGATATATGTTGTATTTTCAGAGAGAACATGGTAATTTTGGACTAATAAGCTTCTAATTTGGGGTTTAACTGAACCCAAAATGCCGATCAGATATTTTACAGTTGTTGGAGTTGTTTTTCCAAGACAGTATAACAGTTTTTTGTTTTGTTTTTTTTTTACATAAAAGTGTCATCTTTTATACCCCGTTATGCTATCATGGATTAGTACGGCTTGTATCCAAAATATATGTCTCAGTTCAGCTCATACTATAACAGTGTTGGTCCATCTATCCACCACTGTAACATTCACTGGTTTGAATCTGCAGTCTACATCAACATACAACACCACAATGCTGTTATCTTTGTATTTATTACTGGTATTTGAGTGACTCTCATTAGATTGGATTAGTTCGACCGTGCTAGAAAACGTTAGCTGTTCAGGTCATATTTTTGTCTTTGTTGTTGAAGTGTTCATTTTCACCAAATCTTTTCAAAGTTCACAAAGAAACAAGACACTAAAAAGATTCTTTGTTGCAGATGTTTTTCAAAGCCTAAACAAACTGATCTGATGAATTAGCTTTTGTTTGCCTGCGACAACCTCTCACAGCACTTACAGGTTTACTTACTTACAAATAACATATCACATTTTTTTTTACAACTGATGTCTGCAAAACTAACTTCCCATAAAAATATATTTTTTAGTATTCTGTGAATGCTTAAACAGTAACAGTAAATCTTCTAACACTATCTCTAAAACTAATTAGCGCTTAAGTCAGTGTATTTACATAACTCGTGTGCCAACTGAATGCATGTTCTCTGCTTCACATCAGCACACACCTTTTGCAAAACTGTGAACACGACTCACTGCTTTGTACTCATTGAGTGTGATGTGGATAAATCTCATGGCCAGACCCACAAAGTGAGTTTTAAGCTTATTTTTTTCCCCTTGCACAAGCATTCTTTTTCACCATTTTTCTTGTTTCAGAGTGTGAGAAAATAAAGTGCATCAGAACATGTTGAGAAAAATATGCCATTATTTAGAAGTAAAAGATTACCCCTGGAACACATTCACATTTTACATTTTTGGGTATTTGTGTGCATAATACATATATTTCAGAACTGTACTGCAAACAGATATCTGTGCACAGGTGTATAGGTGGTAATTTGTGTTCTCATTCATTTTATCAGCTTTTCTTTTTACAAAAGACAAGTTTTGCAGTAATTTGCTGTATTGGTTGTGTTGAAGTAATCAGAAAAAATGTAAAAAGGTGAGCATGTTAGAATGAAGTATCAGCCAAAGCCAGGCCATCTTTACTGGCCTAAAGAATCAGAATCACTGACCTACATTTACCCTGCATTTTTATATTTGTTCCAAGAAGATGTATTAAATTATTTCCAATGGTCTATGTTCTTTTTTTCAGTGCTTTTTTTGTGCTTTTTTTGTGCTTCCAGTAGTGTATGTGTATGTTGGAACTTTTGTCCAGCCATATTTCAGCCCCCATGTGTTGCCAGGTTAAAAAATCAACAGTGCAGGATCTGTAGCTTCAAATAAATGGTAATGAACCTGTTACTTTAACCAATCAGAGTGCATGTTGGTCACGCATCAGCGATCTAGAAAGCATACAATAACATCTGAATTTTCATTTAATTTGACTGCATGGTCAAAGAGCATATGAGAATATAATATACTTTATCAACATTTTCTGATTTTATAATGGAAATATTGAGTTGACATTTATTGTGATAATCATAGACGACAAGCAATGAAGATTTGTATCATGATAACATCTCAAACCAAAAGGAATGGGAAGGTCTACAAGCTGTAGGTGGGAAATTATTGTAGTGTAGTTTTGAGATCTTCATGTCAGGGTTGCAGACGTTTTTGTCAATACAACAAAACCAATCGGCAAATAAAAACTAAATGCTCTATTACCTACAAGCTTTAAAAGCGTTACAGTATAACCCTTTAAATGTGGAAAAAAATATAGCATCAATGACAGTTTAAGGTGACTGAAGTCAGAGCCCTAATGAAATATATAGTCTCAGGTTAAGAAACCCAGGGCTCATTAAAATATCCAAGCTTTCTTGTCATGCATGGAGTGGTAACAAACAGGCCCACAACCCTTCATTTAGGAAATGTTTAATGGGACCATTAACACTCATGCGGGTGGCTGCTGTCGGCGCCGCTGGAGTACATCACCGCAGACCAAATCCATTTCTACCAAACCTGAATACAAATGGCATGTTTAAGGAGTTGTTTGAAGAATGAAGGTATTTCAAATGACCTACAGAGCTGGGAAAACATCCTGCATAGCCTCATTTTTCAAAGATCCCCAATGGGCTATATAGACGGTATATTATTCTGACATTCAAAATATGTCTTAAATCCCCACTTTAGCACCATTCATTCATTTAAATGCGGCCTTTTACAGTACAATCCTGCAGACAAGGATATATATATATATATATATATATATATATATGCTTCTATCAGATTTGTGCAATTTTCAGGTCTTGTTATTTTGTATAGTTTGCTGTTTGGCCAATTTACCACACCCCAGGGTTTACTGGTGGTCTCATATGGTATAACTCTCTTATAACAATATTACCTTTGTTTTTCAGTACCCCCTGAAATATCAATAACTGGACCTGCATCATGTCAGGCAAATTGGCACGGTTTTAAAGTTTGCCTCTCAAAAGTATGAATCTCTACAAGTCTTCCAAACCATTTTCTATGCATATAGTTTCCCCTGTGCCTTCATGAAAACAGTAATCAAAGACCCCTTGTGAGCTATTTTAGGTTGCTGTGATTGCCACACAGCCAGGCCAAAGGAATTCATTTCACTGAAGGTGAAGCATTTCTTTTGTGCATGCTGTCATTTGAATTTATTATGCATGTGTGTAATTTTCTTTATTTTTCCCAGCAGTACTTTGCAGCATCAGGCAACTGCAGACAAACACGACTCCCATCATTCTCAACAGTGTTACACAAACACTGTTGAAGCTGCTGATAGTGACTAGACTGACCCTCCCATAGGAGTCTTTGTGGTTTAGTAATATTTCTGTAGGTGTTAGACATATCTTGTGATGTGCTTTGTACAAGATAGCATGTTTTTTTATCACCTTTAAAATGTTATGGAATAACTCAACAAAACGTAATACATTTTCACGTCATTACACAACAACACCCACATTTTGTAACTAAACTGCCTGAATGCAGTATGTAATAATATCTCCCCATATTTTGGAATACATTACATATTCCAGTGGTACATGCACTAGTGAAACCTGTTAGAATTAAAATCAGGATTGAGTTTCTCCATGCAAGCTTTAGGAGTTGTTTGGAGAGTTGAGGTATTTTTCAATCTTTGGCTGTGTTAGGAAGATAACCATGATAAAAAGCTGATCTTGTCACTGTTTTTATGTATAAATTTAGATAAATATCAGAGTCAACAATAGTTTGGGTTCTGACCATTGCATTTTGGCTTTTTGTGGCTAGAAGTGACCATACTATAGAGCTGGAGATGCACAAGGGGTGATTTTTGAGCTAAACAGTCTGTCTGTCTGTCTGTGTGGATAAAAAAAGACTGTAATCAGTGAACAGAAGTGAGCTGTCAGTCAAAGCTCACACAGCAGATCTCATAGCCTTCTACAGCTCTTAGCCACAGTTTACAAGAGACCCACCAGTTGACTTATCAGAGGATCCAAATGAAGGAACTAATTGGAAGAAAAATAGGTACATGCACAGATTTCATTTTCATGCCATATATCGATAAATATAGCAATTTCGATTGGCTTATACATAATGAATCATAACAAATTTAACTGAGTAAGCAAATAAACACTGTGCATTGGATAATTATTGCAATGATTAATATGTCTCAACTAGAAATAAGTTCTTTAACTATAACAAATACAGGGAAAAGCTTTTTATTTCTTAAAAAAAAACATCAGTTTGCTGGACAGCATGAAGACTGGTTAATGCCAGGATAGACTGGGCTTCTTGAAGCCTGAAGCCCATTATTACATTTTTATCACAAAAAAGTGAAAATTTTGTAATAGCCACCACACTATGTAATAGTTTTTATTTCATGCACTTAAGATAAATTAAAAAGATGGAAGATCTTTACAAGATGCAGGTGTAAATTAAAAAAATTAATATCTGTATTTTTTTTTTTAATTATACAACATTATGTTACATTACCTAAATTACTGTATAACAAGGGTTGCAGGGATTTGGGACAAAACAATGAAATGGAGAAATATTCAGTATTTTTACAATGCTAAGCATTATTGACTAGATTTTAGTGATCAGAGTTTTAACACTGTACCCTTAGTTTGTGAATGTTTTGACTTAAAGTCAATTTGAAAAAAATCTATCAAGACTTACTTTTTGACTTTTAATTTAACACCAGTGATTCGTGACTCAACTCAGCCCTGACCCTTCCAACCTTCCAGACACCATCCAAAAGAGAGAGACTCTGAGATGCTACACAAAAGCCGCTGAAAGCTCAGCAGCTCTTAGAAATAAACGACTGTAGTGAGATGACAGGATTTTTTGAGGACTGTCAGCAGAGAAGAAACTATTTGAAAAGACTGCTTTTTTTTTTTTTGTTTCTTGTTTTTTGTTTTTTCAGGAGACTCCTTCCTGCCCAGGTTTGCAGTTCTTGATCGATTGATTCAGTGACATTCATTCTAAAAATGTTTCCATACAGTCTATTCCATTATTACCTGGAATGATGTGATACAGAAAAAGCACATGTTTGACCTCCTTATGGAACAGACTTCACATGTGACTCACATTCAGGCATGTGGGTTTCACGTTAACAGAAAAATCCTCATATGGTGGAACTGTGAAAGTTTATTACCTGTGATAAATTGGATCCAAGGGCCCATGGGTGTCACATGTTGGCCATATAATCATAATGTCGCTGGATGGAATGTACTTTTTCACATGCAAAGAGTTATATTTTCCATTTGAGGACATATACATCAGACCTCACACGTAGCTGTTTTAAATGCAAATATAAACTATGATAAACCTACATATGCGTTTGTTTTCAACAGCTCTTAAGCCTCCAGATTCTGTGTGGGAGTTTCCCAAGTGACAGATGTTGTTCCTATGCGATGTGCTATTAACACCTGTAGTGCTCTACTGACTGGGAAAACATCTTTTTTATTTTTTCCTATGTGATGCCTGCATAATGTATTCAACTGCAATTTAACTATGAGTACTGGCCTTAATTACAAATATGAGGTGTTTGTATTTTGCTTAAGTATTTCAGTTTTATGCAACTCTCTACTTCTATCTATTATGTAATATTTATATATAATTAAAAATGATGTTGCCGCCATACAATAATGGGAAATATTGTACTGGTTTTAGTCACTAGCTACTTATAGTTTACAAAATGTATCATATAACAAACAAGTTATTTTTTGCAAAACTTTGCAATTTTATCCCATCACCACAACTTTTTTGCAAATTAGACTGACAATTGTGATTTCCCATCAGAGTCACCAAAGCATTGAGTCATTTGGCACAGTTTTTTTTTTTTTTTAGTATTTTTATTTTGTCATGAGCTCTAAAAAGAAGGCCAGGGTTTGCTACTGTTAATGGACATCTATCAGTGTCCTGTGCACTTGAATATGTTATAGATTTGTGCTTGCTGTGAGCTGGCTGTGAGTTTGAGAACCAAAAAGATTTTGCTGCTTTGTGGAATAAAAAGCCCTCAGGTGCACTTTTTGATTGTTGAAATCTGGGCTTCTCAGAACAGTATGATTATATTCTCATTGGAGTAACTTGCCTCCCTTCAATTTAAAGGAAAAATGCTGTTTTTTGCAGTTTTCACTTGATTTCAATTGGAAGAAACTACTGCAACATGCACTGCAGAACTTTTCAGAAAGCTACCATGAAAGCAGGTATTTCAGGCTGAAGTAATTTACTAAAAAAAAGAACCAAACTGCAGGTTGTTAAAGGTTAACCTGGTGCTTTTCTACCTTTTCAGCCCTTTTTTTCTGACATTTTACAAAAGCAATGTGTCATCAGGCTCACATTTTAGATGTCTATGAGTTTCTAACAGCTCCAGTAAATGTATATTTTGTTCCTCTAAACTTCTCACATGGTGTATCAGAGCCTTATGTTTCCATTATCCATGTGATGGACAGAGTATACTGTATTGCTGTATTGGGACTTTTACTCGAGTAAAGGATCTGAATACTTCTGTCTTTGAAGTTGTTGTCTCTCTCTAACTTGGTTTTGGTTCAGAACAAAAGTTTTCTCTCAGAACAGCTTAGTTCTGGACATCTGACATCAACAAAGTAAACGTAATATCAATAAGTCTCACTATATAAGATGCCAGGGATACAGAAGGTGGATGGAGAATGAGATTTATGTGAATTTTAGGAGATGGTAGCGGTAATACTAACCAAATCATTAGTTGGCGGATTGCATTGTCTCAACCTTGTTCTTGTTTGTTTACGGTCGTCACAAAACACTGTGATAATGACATAGATCATGTGTTTACACAGGCTTCACAAAATGTTGTAAATAACTTCACAAAGTAGCATTGACAATAAGAACTGAGTACACAGTGTAATGGAGCTTGTTTGTCATTCCAGAGGCACCACACTAACACCAAATCATGGTGATTATCTGGAAAAGCTGTTTTATTCTCTGATTATTAGATTGAATTATTGTCTTTGATTAATTCCCTCTCAATCCTCTCCATCTGTCATTCACCATTTTGTTCACGTCCTCCCACAGGTGCTCTGTCTCTTCTTTACACAACCTCTGACCCTCCACAGTCTCTCCCTCAGCCCCTTAACTCTTCTATTCTGTTTCACTCTTTCTAGTCCACATCTCTTCACTTGTGCAAAATGACACATTGTGCTGTGAGGTCACCCATCCTGCAGTGGGCCTTTGCTACAGCGCAGCAGAATTGCTCACTGGCTGCATTATCCAGTAACATGCTCTAAAAAAGGAAAGAAAGCGTAATCGGGCGGGCAGCCTCATGTGCACTGAAGCTTGAGCCTGTTCGGTCGTATCAGAGACTCTAATAAGAACAGACAATATTCTTCTGGGGGAGAAAAAATATCAACCCTATTTCCAGGTACAGACTGTGGAAGGTAAACTTTCACTGACCTGACCCAGGACTTGTGAAACTCCTTGACAGAGACAGAGAGTCTTACTGTCTCATTGGGTTTTCCTCTTGCTTTAACTGAATGAGTAACTGAGTCTGCAGTCTGAACGTCTGCGGAGGAGTTAACTCACTTACCTCCCAAGTACAACAGCAGTAACATGTCCTAAAGCTACACTGCATCAGCCTCAGAAATCCAGAAGATCACAGTCTAACATCCAGAGTGCACCATACAATGAGGGACATTTTAATTTGTTTTTTGTTTTTTTTAAGGTCTTCTGTATGTAGTACATGGTGATACTATATCAACAAGTATTTTGTTCTTAACCCATAAAGACCTAAAGAGCCACTGGTGACCAAAAGCATCTACTGATCTAAAATGTTCAATAACCTCTGAACCACTCATGCTATCAATACAAGTAAATGATTGGTGTTTGCCATCTTTTCATGGTCATCAGATATGACCCATTTGGACATTCAGAGGCTCCATAGTGAACGTGGAAACATTGTCATCTTCTACACTGATTCACCAGTAAAACCCGTGGAGTTTTAATAAATGACAGTGGATGGAGATGGTTGTTTTTACGTTCAGTTATTGATATCTTTACTGAAAAAGTCGCTTTTTCTTCAGTTTTCTTTGTCGGATTTAATAACCTTTGAATTTACTCTGAATTTTTATGAATAGCTACATATCTTCACTGAAAAAAAAATACAAAATACAGAAGATAATATTGCAGTAAATGATTATATATCACTTTAGAAAGGTTTAATCTACACTGCAAAAAATGCTCTGCAAGAAATAAGTCTGATATTCCTAAATCTGGTCAGATTGGCTTATACTGAGCAAAAAATTCTTCCAGTGGGGTAAGAAAAAAATTCTTGGCTAGAATTCTTAAAACAAGCTAAAAACCATAATGTGCCTTAAAACTAGACAAAAATACTAGAATTTTAGCAAACAGTGGTTAGTACAAGAAATAAAATCACCTTGCTATTAGCTGGAAAATCTTAGTTAGATATATTTTTTTTAAATAAGAATGTTTTCTAATGTAAAAATTTCTTGGGAAGCTTTTTTCCCTATTTAGATGAAGAATAAGATAAATGTTCTAGAAATAAGGCTTTTTTTTTGTGTGTATAGAAAAAAACATTTTTTGGGAACAGTCACAAAAGTAGGACTGGATCTTTATGGGTTAAAAGCTGCATTCAGCGGCTGTAGCTCAGGAAGTAGAGCGGGTCTTCCAATAACCGAAGGGTTGGCAGTTTGAATCACACTCTGTCCTAGTCCTGTGCTGTTGTGTCCATGGGCAAGACACTTCGCCCCCCTCAGTGTCACTCACACTGGTGTATGAATATATATTATTCATGAAATCAGATTTTTTGGACTCAGAAGGGACAAAAAACAAAGATCAAAAGTGGTGCAGCTGAGATATACTGACTAGTCTCCAGCATGGGCCAGGCTCCCATCATTTACCCAGTATTGGAGTGTCCTCTGGGACTAGTTTGCAGCCAGATTCACAATAAAGCTCTTCTCATTGATGCATCTGTTGTCAGTATCAGTACAGTTATGAATATGAAACAGTTGTTTATTTGTGACATTTAAGGACTTAACCAGCAGACACTTTAAAGCTGATGCACTTTAGTCATAAAAATCAGGAATTTATAACTGGAGCAATCAGTCATGATTGATCATGTGTATTTGTTTAACACCTTCCTTTTTTTTTAGATTATAATACAGTTCAGATAACTAATAATATGAAAATAAGACAATAGCTTAAAATGGCAAAATAAAATAAGAGAAGGAAACCAGATAAAAACAATGAAGTATTATAAAAACACATCAAATAGAATAATATTTTGCAGACTTAATCATAATACAATACAACACAAATATGATACAATAGAATACAATTATGTAACTACTGTCTATAAACCACCACTTATAGATCTTTTTCACAACTGCCGTATTTTTGACCGGAAATACGCGATCATCGTGGAATTCTACTTCCTTGCCTATCAGGGCAACTACGACGCAAGCGAAGAATAAGAGTTTTTGTAGCGTTCCAGGTTGCTCTTGTTATGCCTAAAAGCAGTCGTATCTGTCTTTTCATTATTTTCCTGTGGACAGTGAGGTTAGATGGAAATGGATTCAGGCGATCCAACGGGATAGACATACACATACATAAACACAAATGTTACCCGAAAAAAGGGTTAACTGATGATAGCGTTGGGTAGTGTTAGCGTATTACTATTGCTACATAGAAGACATCCACTTGGACAACCCTAAACAGAACAGACTGATGCCTTAATGCTTCATTTAAAGCAGCCTATGATGCTTTAGTAAGGTCGACTGTAATTAGACATAAATTATGTCTACATAAACATGCTAATGACTTGTCATTCTAGCCAGCAGTTCAGTAACAGCCTGATCGCTCTCTACTTGCCTTGATATTTGTGGACAAATGACCCTTTATGGATGATGTTGATTTTGGTTACAGAGTTTTCATCAACGAAACTTGCAACATCGGCGAATGTAATATTTGGCAAATTGGTCAGGCAGGTTGTGTACACATTCTTATCCATTTTATCTCACTGTGTTGACACTTGGCAGGAAGTCCTTTTCTGCAATGATTGCATATTTCTGGCAATTGCAAAAAAGGTCAATACATGCATGTTCACGTTAATGACAGCAGCTGCACGTGGGACTTTTCTTTGTAAGTAAATAAATGTACAATTTTGTGTTTTCACATAATTTAAATCATACTTTCACTGTTTTTTCCACATTGTGAGTGTGGCTGTTAACTCAGTCATCACCTCATGGCCAAAGGTATAGATTTGTACCACAATGATTTAAAAATATCAGCGATTTTGTACATAAATTTAACAGGTGGAAACCAGTAACTACTGCTGGTGGGAAGCCCTTTCCTCTACACCTGGTAAACACATACAGTCTGTCTTTAATGTGTGAACCAAGCCCCCTGTCATAAATGATGATTTTCACGTCTTACTGTGACAAAACTAACATTATGGAATAGCCAGGGTTTTTAGGGTGTATCCACACCTGGAAAGTCTTTTGGTCCACTTATTTGATTCGGACTTAATGCGGAATTTATTTTTTGTTTAGGTTGGATCACATTCTCATTGCACTTTTTTCTGGTGGACCAAAATGTGTCCACAGAAGCACACATGTGACAAACTGCACTGGCATTGGACAGAAAAGTTGGGGGCGGGGTGAATCCGAGACAGTGGGTGTTGATGAAAACAAACATGGAGGTCCTACGTGCAGTGATCGTTTTTGGAATATGTATTCTCTTTTTACTGACAGAAATTTACGAAACTAATGTGAACTGTCAAGAACAGCTCATTCGGAGCCAGTTTCATATATGGGCATCTGACCAAATGTCAATGAGACACACCATCTCCTCTTTGCTCCATGTCTGTCCACGGCTCATGGCTGCTGCTACAGCTCTGACTGCCCGTGCAGCTCAGGTACTTCCAGAGGCTACGGTGGCTTGTCAAGCACCAAAAGGCTCCTGGTTCCTTGGTTTGTTTCAGTTCAAGGCTGATTATATTCACACCGGAAGTGAACCGGCCCAGAGTTTGTTTGTCTTGGTCTGCTTGTTTGATTCAAATCAGAGTTTGCATGTTCGTATTCACACCTAAAAAAAAGTCTGGACTTTCCAGGGAAACAAACTCTGGGCCGTTTTAAACGGACCAAACAAAGTAGATGTGAATGCACCCTAAAAATCCTCCAGAGCCACACATCGACTCTGGATTCCACTACTTTTTCATGAATTTCTCATATTGCGGCTTTATAAATAATGACTGTTTCCTCCTTTTTTATCACTATTTGCACACTTTAGAAACTTGTCTTTCCATGAATAATAAATGTGCTAAATGGTCTAATCTCACTGAGAATGATGCATACCAAACTGTGCGGAGAATCTTCCTAATGGCATTTCTAAAGCCACTGTCTGAATTTTAAGAATTTATTCAACGCCATCCGTGCATGGTAACAGATATACAACTATCAGAGGCGCATGCAAGCAAGAACAGCCTGAAATTAAGATTCAACAGTAGTCAGAGTCAGTGCCAGAGCTTCTGATCACACTCCCATTTATTTGCTTTATTTTGAGACAGAATCCATAGATGAGATGACTCCCTTTGATGACTGCAGCTTGTTTGTATTGTTATTCACCCAAAACTCACACATGCACACCCCCGTCCTGTTTCTTTAGCTTTCACCTGCTAAGCCAGTGATTTTATGCATAGGCACATTGTTAGAAAATCACACAGTGACAGGGGAAAAGCTTTACATTTTTTATTCATTTGAGCAAATGAATAAAAGTAACAGACTCAACCAACCATAGACAGAGAATGATCAAGTCCAGCACCTGAACATAACCAGAACTGAACTATTTCATGAGGTGGTGTTATTTTTACTTGAATGGACACCCACACCCACATGTAGATACTTGTAATAACCCACAAGTCTTTTATTCCCTAACGTCATACAACAGGCCAGTGTAAAGGAGGCTGAACCAGAGGTGCTCTGAGGATACAGACCCAGATGGTTTAATAGCAGATTTCCCCAAAATGGAATCTATTTATCTTAACAAAAGTAACTGTAACGTAAAAAATAGAAGGAAATAGAAGGAAAAGAACTGGGTTAAACTTATTTTGTTTATATTGACTTAATGTTGTGAAAGACCATGTCCAAAATAAACAGTGAATCCACAAAACGAAGCAAAAAGAAAAAAAAAAAACAAAATACTAAATGAAATCAAAATAAAAGGAATAGGCACTAAATTAAGAAAATGCACAAAATTAACCAATAGATAAATAAGCAAACAAACAGGAAGTTGACTGAATGAATTGGAAAACACTAAAGCAACAAAATGAGCAAAAAAATGGAGCTGAATTACAAAGATTAAGCACTAAATAAACAAAATGTGCACAAAGTGAATCAAAACTGAAAGGAAAATCAGCCGAGTGAATACTAAGAAAACAAAGCAAACAAGAATGAACACAAGAATTAAATAAAAACAAAAGAATTAAAAAGCTTAAACAACAAAATGAACCAATAATGGCATTAAAATACCCAAGATAAGTATTAGATTAACAAAATATGTACAAAATGAACCAAATAGTGTAATGAAAGTAGATACTGAGAAGAAGAATAAACAAAACAAACAAACAAAAAAAAACAAACAAACAAAAAAACTAAAACAACTTAAAATTACTTAATTTTTCAACATTTTATTGGGGGTTCATCTTTGTCAGGTAAGTTAAATGAGAAAGCTAACAGACTTAAATCTTAAAGTCTAAAAGTCTGAACAATTACTTTTATTACTTCAACCAGAAAAATGTCAATCAGTAAAAATTTTAGACTTCCACGAACATCAAAGATTACATAATGTTCAATTAATTTGACTGTTCATAATATTAATAATAATAATAATAATAATAATAATAATAATAATAATAAAATATACAAGTATTATTATTATTATTATTATTATTATTATTATTATTATTATGTCAATAAAAGTCATAACGTCCAGAAACTTCAAAAATTAAGAAAATAAAAAATTGAGTGAATTTGAGATTATTTGAAAATTAAGTAATTCTTGTGTATATCCCTCAACACTACTGTACATGTGTATAATCTGGCCTAGGCCACTTTAACTCCGGGGATAGTCCAGACAGGGGGGACACTTTAACCTGTTACACCGGTGCTCTGCCTAATAATCACACCTGCCCCTTGAGTCAGTGGATGGGATATGAAGTTTGTCGGTGGCTGACAGACCCGCCTCCTTTCTTGAATGTCAAGTCGCTGGCCTGGTTGAGTCCAAGCGAAGATTAAGCCGAGAAGAGCTTTTTAAGGAGAAACTGGCAGACGTTCAAACCTGCTGTGGGACATTAGAAAACTCGTATGTCTTTTTGTAGAGCAGATTGCGTTCAGTAGTAGATGCACCTGGTATTTTTAACCCTGCTGCCCAGGACCTCTGTGGAATAAGGAGGGCGTCCATCCAAAAACTCCACTTTTTTTTGGTGCTTATCATTCCATCCCCGCCAGCTTGGAGGACTTTCTCCAACACAGCTCCATCAGAACAGATAATGAGACGGATCTGTGTGGAGCAGCGCCGAGTCTCTCATTACTGTTATGATGTCAAATTATAAAATGAGTGGAGACCCTTAAGAACAGAAGGCACAAAGTGAGATGTGGAATTACGCCATCGTGATTTGTGCAATTTAGCAGCAGCTGTTTGGGTTAAAGATGTGCCAAGTTATGATCTGTGATAGGTTTCATTTCTTTCAGCAGTTTTCATTGTTCGAGGTCGGCAAATGTGGCTGTGCTTGAGTAAATCTACAGATACGTTATTTTGAGTTTTAAGTTTTTCACTTCAGTCGAGCAGTCGTGGAACGTTTGTTTATTAAATTTGACTGACTTTTACCTTATTTCCTGCAGTTTTATGCTTCTGTTCCACAACATCTCACAGACTGTACTTTTTGCTCTGCTCCATTCATCAGTTTTAGTTACCAATCAAAGTGCACTTCGTCCTCTTCATGTCCAATTAAAAACGCATACAAATATGGTGATTCTCAGTGCTTACCAGAGTAAAACTGTATCTCCACAGACTAATCACTCACTGAATAGTGAGGGAATCACAGTCAACACACATCTGTTTTACATTATCATTGTTCCCCTTCAGCCGCAAATTCAGACAGTTGGTCTAAATAACGCTCTATCTTATAATCTTCATGTTGTGCATCAGCTGATAGTTTACATTATAGCTCTGTTAGCTTAGCTCTGTTTTTAGACTGAAAACAGCCACAATAAAACCACAAATTACCATTTTTGGTGTAATTTGTGTTGTCAAAACCTAAAATAAAGATCTGTTTGGAATTGTCCAAACAAGGTCAGAACTGTCTCAGTTTAGTCTAAACCGTGGATCAACAGCCAGCCAACTTAGCAAAGACAATAACATCACATAATAACTTTATACCTTCATAGGCCTCATCAGGGTGCAATTTGTCAAAAAATGGGGGGGGGGTTTATCAAAAAACAAACAATCAACAGGTTTAATTCTTTTTTAAGTTAACGGTAGGCCCTATTACATGTCGAACGGTTGAACATTCATCTTTAATGCAAACTAAAAATACATGAAACATTTAATTTTCTGCAACGGCCACACCTGCAATGTGGGAGATGGCCTCATTAAGTTTCAGGACCATGGATAAGGACCGATCACACCAACATGGTGGAGGATTTATGGTGAACGGGGAAACTCAATCAGACTGTAAAACATAACATAAAACTTAAAACCTAAAGATGCAGTTGAACATGTTACATTGGCGCCTGCAGGTGTACATCCTGTACGGTTGTGCGTACCAGAGAGAGAGAAAGAGAGAGGTACATCACAGTACTTATGAACTCCCTCCACCCGCTCTTATGTATTATTCCCCTGTTTTATTCATCTCCCCCCAGTCCCCTGTCTTACAGTTTATTGATCCCCCTCTCTTGTAAGCCCCCACATGGTCTGTGTGTACTCGTACAGCATGGACCGCTATAGGTGTAAGAAAACTCAGTCACAACCTGTCTATTATTTCAGTTGGTTGGTTGTCCCCCCCGAGGATGAAATTCATTCAGCAGAAGTAGGGTTGGAAAATCCAGAGGGGGGGTTGCCCTCCTCCAAAATCCCTCCCAACAAATCACATCCTGAGCCTTGTAAACAAACTCACACAAATTGAAGAAACACTGTGATTTCCATTCTTTTCATTTAGAGGTGTGTCCAGTGGTGAAAACAGTAATAGTGCTTCAAGTTGTTATCACAGTCACTCTCATCTTCAACTTGGCCTTTGCTGTTAGTTTATAACATGGTAGATCAGCAGTGCCACACTACGCCCTCTAGTGGTCATATATGTTCACAGTGACGTGGGCCCATGGCTGTGAATAAATTCATGTCATAGCTTCGAAGGACAGTAAATTTACATCTTAGACATAAGGTGTATTGCTTTATACTCAACATTACAACATTTTTTTAACATATTCAAGTAAAAAATACCAGATAAAAACTTGATGAAAAAATGCCACAAAGCTGAAAAAAAGGCCTGTTTTTCTGAGCTCATGAAATGTTTACTTTCTAGATATATGTGGTTCTTATAGGACAGCGACGCTACAAACATGCAGTCTTAGAGAATAAAATGCTTTGCTCTAGATTCAAGTAGATTAAACAGTATGTAAAGTAGCTCAGATTAATTCACCTCCAAACATATATAGCAGTAAAATACAACACGCACATTAATGCACCAGTAAAATTGATCCAAAAATTATATAAATGTTCCAGCTTTTCTAATTTTTTGCACAAGGATACGGACATAATGGTCCAAAATTATGTGAAATTATGTATTTCATATTGAAAAACAAAGTAGTAGCAGTTTCTTGTTAAGAGTTCTTGTAAAAACTCTTGATTCTAGATGCCAACCATTTCCAACTTTTACTTTTCTTTATGGTTTTTCTGATGCTTTTACATGTAAGTAAGGCTTTGGATGCTGCCCAAGGTTTTCACAGCGCTGTATCAGTACTTTAAAGGACCTTAATACTTTTTTCAACACTGCTTATTAGGGAAATCTCAGAAATAATGGACTGGAATCTGCACCAAACTGTTCATACCTCCATATAAGTAGCCATTACAACATACTGTATATTCATTATATCATCATTTTTTATTAATTTTATTACCTGGGATGCAATTGTTTAACATTTGTTTTTACAAGTGTTGATTTACCTCAGTGCCCAATCCATACTTTACTAAGAAGATTTGTGTGTGAGTGAATGAACTGAGAGACAAGAGGAGACACTGGTGGATTTTGAGGAATAAGGGTTTTATCCACCTCAAAAACTGATGGACTGTGATGGATTTAAGATGTCAGTGCACAACAAACTGAGGTTTTAAAGCTAAAAAAGTGGATTTACCTTCCCAGTAGCTTCAATAATAGACATGAAATTAACAGAATTATGTGGTCCTTTAAATAAACTCAACACAGCATTACTCTACTACTGGTACTGGATCAAGTCAAGGGAACGTTAACATCTGGTCAAAAAAATTTATTACAATAATCTACACCAAACTTACAATTTTGGGTAGGTAATTATATTTTCAGGAAAATGTATTTGAAATGAGAAAAAATTTGTGAAAAAAAAATGTGAGTTTTATGAGCGTGAAGGTTTGTAAAGTGATAAAGTTTTCTGCCGTCATCCTGGGTTCATTTTATAAACTCATAAATAAACTAAATTTATTCCAAATATATTGATATTTGTCTATTATATTATTTATGTCATATTCTAAACACACAGTGTTTAAAATTAATGCGTATATCATGCATATTACATTTGAATATAATGTTAATATGATTTGTATGTTGTAAATATCGTAAAAAAAATTGTTTATGATATTGAGAATTGAAATAAAAAAAATGTTTAATTTGATATTTAGTTTTTGTTGTCCATCTGTGACGCTGCCATTTTCCAAAACTCTTGCTATCTGGGTATGATTTTTTTTTTTCCTCTAACCAATTATTAGGTTTGTAAAATAGAGGGTTTAAGGTATACACTGAATACATTTTAGGATGAAAATGTCAGAGGAACTTCACTTTTGAGAACTTTATAATTCTTGCAAAAAGTAGACATTAACGTTTTGTCCATCCATGACACAGTAGTTTTTGATATTTTTCATTTAAAAGTATTTGAAACTGAACTTTGCCCTTTGAGTATGTTTAAGATGGCATTTACACCTTTCCAATTATGTGTAATATTTGTCTAAAACTTTTCTGGTTTAAAAGTTATGAATTAACTACTACTAACTACTAACTACTCGCCCTACTACTCTAAATAAGGCTTAGTTAAATCTAACAGAACGAAACATGACATATATAAAGATCAGATTCAGAAAGACACATAAAGACAAAAAACAGAGTATAACTAAAGTGAATGAATAGTTTGACCAGAACATACTCAGCATCCAGGTAACTCAGGTAAATAATGACCATTGAAAAATGCATTAATATAAGAGAATTAAAGAAATGAACATCATGACAAAATAGTATACACTAAATGATCTTCTCTGACAATTTTTCTTCCTCCCTCTTCATAACATAATTACAGTTTCACGATCTGCACCTAGAGAGTCATACATTTTACTCTCAGGGTGATTAAATTAATTAACACTTACATTGGAAATCAGCCAAAAAAGGAGAAAACAGTCCCTCAGTTATTACTTGTTCTCTGGTTGTAGCAGTCGCTTTGTTATCAGGAATGAGAGCAAGGAAGAAAATAACACCCCAGTTGTAACAGATTTAATTTTTTTTTCTAATCCATGTCCTTCTTCAGTAAATTTTGAAGTTCTTTGGTTTCTTTGGTCCCTGTACATAAAACTTGATGTAAACTTACTTCAAACCAGCTCAGTATCCAGCAGAGACAGTGGGAATATACACAGCACTGATGATTCAGCATTTTATTGTTCAGCATTTTCAAAGCTGTTCTTTTTTTTTTTTTTTTTTTTTTTTTTTTTTTTTTGCTATCTCTTACCATTAATATAGAGATTTATATGTTTTTTTAACTGATAATTTTCTGCTGTAACATGGTAAATTTCCCTGTTGCAGGACTAATAAAGAATTATTTTATTTACTCTTATTTTTCTTATCTTATGCAAGCTTTATACAATGTAAAATTGTAGAGTATGAGCTCCAGAAAAGTATTCCACGTGCCACTATTTTAATATTTTGTTTATATTTTATTATTAAATGTGTTTTGGGGCATTCAGTACTCCATATCGTATCAGTTGCATCAGACTGAGAAAAAAACATTAACAATTTACATCAGTTTTTAAAGGAGTCTAAAAAGATGGTTTATACACCTGAGTATCTGAGTACTACCAGATGGTTACTGTGTTTATTTGTCTGTTGGTTTTCTATGTTTTGTTTTTGATTGCTGTTTTTGTTCACTGTATTTAATTATTTATTTTCTTGTTTCTTCATTTTGTGTTTCCTCAAGGATGATTTTTTTTTTTTGTATGGAAATATAAGCGTATAGGTATGTATGTGCGTGTGAAAGTGGGGTTAACTGTTTAGTAGGTTAGACTTCCATCTGGAGAAGGGGTGGGATTAAGTAAGTTACACTTCCTCATCAAATACGCAAATAAAGTCCTATTCTGTTTTCATGTATGTATAAGTTTTCATGTTTTCTTGAAATCGGTTTCATTTCTACCTACTAAAGTAGGAATTATGTTGTTGGTTTTGTTGCATATTTGTAGTAAACTGACCTGAACTGAATTAAAAATGACATGTCAAATGATACTATGTTATTTTGTTTGTTTTCTAATGTCTCGAAAATGTTTTACTTTTCATCTCCAAAGGAGCACCAGAGACAGCGACGCAGACGATGAGGAAGACGAGCGGCGGGTGAGTCGAGGCTGCACTCTGCAGTTCCAGCGGGCCCTGGTCAAAGTCCTGACCCAGTTCCACACCACGTCTACCGAGGGCACCGACCAGGTCATCACCATGCTGGGCCCGGACTGGCAGGTGGATGTCACGGACCTGGTCCAGGACTCCCTGAAGGTGACCGACCCCCGGATAGCGGAGCTGGTGGACCGGACAGTGCTGGTGGGCTTGGAGCTGGGATCCACTGTGCTGAAGGTACATACACGGTGCCGTTACACCTCGGCTCTATGAAATCACATAATCAGCAGTGAAAAATGAAGTGTCTCATACGTGATAAATGATGCATCAGAGTGAGAGGCGAGGAAGTAGGCATAGTGTTCTTTGAAAGTGTTCCACAGCCTCCACGTTCACAGTGAAGGTTGACTGAAACCTGAAGAGATGAGGAGGAAAGATTTAAAAGTTTGAGCTCATTACTCTTTCAGAATTTACAGCAGTCGTTAAAAAGTGAGGAACTTGTTTCTCCCAGAGATTACTGATGTGTCTATTAAAGGATAATTCCACTTTATTACTACCTCTGCCTTATTTTTTGTCATTTGGGTCATAATTCCTGCTGGTTATGATAATGCTCCACTGGGAAATAGCTGAGATCTTGGAACACAGTGCCTTTGCAACAACAAAGTCTGACAATAATATAAACCACTGAACATGAAATATTCCCTCAACTCAAAGGAAAACCATGTCTGAGATTTTAACTACAGCTGGGATGGCAGCAGGTAAGTGTGAATTTTCAGGTTTGGAAGATCTGTTCAGAATGTTAACACACACTTTAGCAAGGAATATTATTATAATATTATTACTACAGAATATTTTATCAGTGTCTGTTTGGTCAACCTGAGGGTTTGATGGAGCATTACAGCCACAGTGATGAAAAAGAAAGTTTGAGGAAAACTTTTAAATATTAAAAAGTTATGGCAGTAACAGAATATGTAAGTCTTTTTAAGAAAATAAGAAGAATTCAGTGAGGGTGAACACTGCTCTTACTTTATCATAGGTTTCTACAAATCATTAAATACTTATGGTGATCTGTAGGCATATCAGCACTAGATTATCATTATCAAACCTTAGAGGGGTTAAATGTAGAATTAATATTCCAAATTGTCAACAACAAGGGGTAGCTATGAACCAGAGTGCATCAAACCTCATTGTTTACAGACAAATGTATTATAGTATCAACATGGTTTCTTATTCATACACAAACTCAGAATATAGGTCATAAATAACACTGTCTTATAATCTTCGCTTGCGGTGTCAGCTGATAGTTTACATTGTAGCTCTGTTAGCGTAGTTGTGTTTTTATACAGTAAAACCACAAACCACCTGTGTTGTCTGTGCAGAGGTGGGTAGTCCCAGCTCCATGGAGTTAAAGTCCTGCCATGTATTGGTTCTACCTGTTCACTTAACACAGGTGATTCCACTAATTGTCCATCTACCTGGATGAGGACTTGTGCTCATCAAAATGGGCTGGTTCAGTGAGTGGTTGGAACAAATACATGGCAGGACTTTTACTCTATGGAGCTGGGATTACCCACCTCTGTGTCTGTGCAGTTTCTGTTGTCAATAGTTGCACTAAAACTTGGGCTAAAACTTAGTCTTGGTTTTCACACCTCCCTCTAGTGGTCACATTCGTTCACAGTGATTCATTGGTGTGTGGCTGTGAAAAAGTTCAGTTCAGATCTATACAATACACTGATTTCTTAAACTTTATTCTCAAGAATTGAATGATACTTGTAGGTCATTTTAGCCTATTTTAAAATAGAAATATAATTTAAAGCTCCTTAAACACAAAAACGTTTTTTTAATGAAAGTAAGTGTCAGTAGGGCTCAGATTATGTATACAGAAATTTAAAGGTAGTCTAATACTAGAACACTCAACTTTGAGTGCCATTGCAACTATTTTAAGGCACAGCTTTTTTTTTTTTAATAAGAATTACAATCGTGGAAAAATTATCAGACCACCCTTGTTTTCTTCAATTTCTTGTTCATTTTAATGCCTGGTCCAACTAAAGGTACATTTGT
>JAPQRP010000007.1:10154407-10170022 GCA_037367295.1 Apogon hyalosoma
CTTACATCAATATCTATGTCATTGTACTGACAAAAACAGTGCTTTTAGGCATTCCATGTTTTCTTTTCTGTCTGTTTCAGTCACATGATGCACACAGGAGTTAGTACTTGATTGCATAACCATTGTTTTTGATGACTTTTGATGGTCTAATTTTTTTTCCCACAACTGTATGTTTTATAAGTGCTCCTGATATTGAAGGCTTTGCAGTAAAATAAGGCTTAATAATTTTATTTGGTGAATATATTGTTACTATATCAATGGTGAAAACCACAAAAATGAGACACAGGTTGAAATCAGGGCCACATTTTATGATGTCCATATTCATAAAACATGTGGTTTTGTAGTAATACAGATTCCATCAATAGAAAACTTCAAAGAAATTCAGGTTACTTGTATATCAAAGAGAAGCAGCAAATCCTTTGTATTTGGAAACAAAGGATAAACTTCATAAAATTTTTATTTACAGACTACATACTGGATTTTGATTGCAAAAATGGTAAGGTACAATCTATTTTATTTGCATAGACAGTCACATCACCACACATAACCAGCCGAGTATCACATTAACTTAAAGAACAAACCTTGAATTTAGACAATTCTATCACTTGTAACAAATTTTTTGGCCTTTATCAATTTGTGGAACATCAGAGAAAAAAACCCAAGTATTTTAGAGTTAGTTCAGTATCTTCTGAGGCTCACCATGTTTTCAGATCAGTCCATATTGGTAACAACTGTGCTTCAGTGTTTCTTCTGAGTTTTATTTTCTTTCCAGCAAATGTTGAATGTGTTGAACCAAGTCAGATTTTGTAAGAAATACAAATGGTTTTTAATTTGAAAAACCAGACGTATAGTCAACTAACTCCATAGTTGATCCTCATCCATTTAATTTTCACCTTTCTTGAAATAATGTCTGTCATAAATTCTTCTTTTTGTAAAATTAGAACCTCTCTAAGTCCATGCTTCTGTTGACGCCCAGTGTCTCTCAGGTAAAGGAGACATAAAGTGCACATAACTGCATCAGCCGAGACGGGTTCAGAAGTCCTCATAAAGGAAGCGGCACAAGTTATGACTGTTGGGCAGTGATTTACCGATGCTTCACTGGTCATTAATGAGGACACAGAGAAGTAACGGTTGCTCAGAGTTTTGATCACCGTGAAAGATCACAGTTTCATCCTGTCAGCGGAAAGAATAGTCGCCTGATGGATGCGTCTGATGATGGCAAAATACAGAGGAAAGATATAAGTTGCCAATCCATCATTTTAAATGAGCAATGGATCATTTGTAATCTGTTGAAGGGTATGAATAATTGCATATCAGTTTACTACCAGATGTAACATGCCAAGTTGACGCATTGCGATTGTAAAAAATAAATAAAGTCTTGAGAAATTTGTCCATCACTTCAACAACTTTGAAAGAGTTCACTGATCCAGAATGATGTGCAAAAACTACCCAAACTAATGTCAGGATATGAATTAACTGAGTCAGAGGAAGCATGACTCTTCATGAGAAAAAAACTGCATTTTTTTTGCTAATCAAAAAAATATTGTCTGATCTCTGTCTTTCCCAAACTTAAGGTTTTTATTTGGTCATTAATTGTCAGCGTAAACTGTATGCCAATATCTGAAGTAACCCTTAAAAACTTAGAACTATTTTTGTGGAAACTTTTTTCAACATTTAACCTTTCCTATGTGATTTATCAGCATTTATTATATTATCCTCTGCATTCTTCAGGAAAAATCTAGTATTTTCCTATTGACCGTGTAGATATTCATAAGTCAGCTCTAAAAGTTATATATCAAGACAGTGATTTCAGCATCAAAGAAAACTTGAAGAAAAAGAGACTTTTTCAGCAAAACTGAACATAAAACAAGCATCTACACCCAATCTCATTTACCAGTTTTGCTGGTGATTCAGTATTGCAGAAGATGACAGTGTTTCCATTTTCACTACGGAGCCTCTGAATGTACAAATGGGTCATATCTGAAGATGATGAAAAGCTGAGGAACTGTATTTAACCTGAATTATCTAATGTATTGACAGGATTAGTGGTTCAAGAATTATTAAACATTTTAGATCAGTTGATTTTGGAGGCCGGCGGCAGTTTAAGTCTTTAAAGCTGCATATGACTTTCATCACCAATCTTTCAGCTGCCACTGCAGTAGTAAGAGGCAATGAAGCTGTATCTGTGTCTGTTGACGCTGCGGCCATAATGTGGCTGCATGTAGCTCTGCTTACCACAATGCACGTCACGACAAAATTCTTAAAATGCCCGAGTGACCTCTGTTTGTAAACAAATGGATTGTTTATGGTGGAGTACACTTCAAAATTGTTCACTGTGAGGGAAGAGATTCAGGTGCATAATCACAGAAAGGCTTACGGATTTGTGAAACTTAGGCTATGACTCAGGTTTTACAGATTTGATGAAAAATTTGTGACTAAGGTCATACACAGCTTTAAGGGTTAATCTTGTGTTCTCTCGAGGAGTTTATAAATTACTTGAAATTTAGAGGAGAGGTAATCCAAATATGCAAAAAGATACTAACAATGTAAAAGATACAAATAAAAAAATATATAAAATACAAGATGAAAACTATGTAAACACAGACTTGTGTTTTGATGTTGGAGAAGTTGTCTATTTATGTTTGTGTACTTCACTATTTCAGTTTTTTTGATTCATGTTTGTGTCCCAAGGGATCTAAAGATGTTTTTTTTGGTCTCAAATAAAAAAGTTTAGGAACCTTTGCTCTTAAGTAATGACCAAATGCTATTTTTGCCACATATTTCTGTTTCTCTATATTTCATCAAGGATCATGCATAATATGTCTCTATTGATTCATCCATCCATGAGGTCTATTCATTACTAATTCACTTTAATAAAGAATGCAGACACAATATCATACAGTTCCCTCAATTTAACTGACAGCTCAGAACGAAAATGTGTTTGATGCCAGTTCCGGTGATACAAAACAGAAGAAAAACAAACGTTTCCTCTTTTAATATTCTTATTATTCATATTCTCAGCAATATTTGGTCGTTTCTGAAGTTGAAATCAAAGGACTTCACAAATTAAACATTTTAGATATTTTTTTTTTTATTTTTCCTGGTCAGAAATGACAGATACAGCATTTATGTACGATCTGATTTTTCCTCTCACCTTTGAAAATAAAAAGCAAAAATATTGTTATCAGATATTGTATTCTATCAGAAGCAATGTTCTGTAGTGACTGAAGTAAACAGTGTCTTCATGTCTCTGGTGATGAAAGACTCACAGCAGCAGCTACTTATCATATGCTTTCCTTTATATCTTATTATTAATGGGAATAATAATGACTAAAAGCTAAATCAGATGCTTTATAAACACTGTATGCATCTGCCACTTCTGATGATGAAGGAGCAAAAAGTAGCCATCACACACTGACTATACCATCCATAAATGAAAATGCAAGTATTCCCATCAGACCAACAGCCACTATTATCATATAAGTACATTTGTCTCCTCAGATGAGATTGAAATACTTTCAAAAGGTCGACCATAAGGAGATTTTTGATGTGTTTTCAGATGAATGTCACTCCTGCTTTGCTCAGTCATACGTCACAGTTCCCAGCCGGGCATCTCGTCATTAGATTTTAGTCAAATGAAAAGTGGTCACTGAGACCACGTTGAAACTCCAGCTGCTTCCTCCACCTGCAGCTGAGCCCCTGACGTGGGAATGAAATTAAAGGAGCATGGCAACTTAACAAAAAAAAAAACAAAACCTTAAAGTGTCTTGTTAAAACACCATGAAGGAAAAGGAAATGAGATCCTAGTGGGCTCACCAGCCATTCAACATATTGATTGATGGCTTAGAAAACTAAAATTACAAAGAAGTTGAAGATTAGAAGACAAAGGACAGTGAAATTGTTATGCTGATTTTCTGAAAACGAATATTATATATCTGAACAGTGATCCTCTTACTGAAAGTTTTACTCTGTCAGAAAATTAGAATTAGTCTTTGAGTCTTTGGAGACTGTTTCAAATTGTCCACTGCCTCATGAATATGAATAAAAAAGGAGCAGCTTTTGTCCACTTAGGGCCATATTTCAGACCGTCATTTAGTTTCTTTCTTTTCGCACGGAAGGGCAATGATTACTCCATGAATGAAGTCGTTCCATGTTAAATTTGATCAGTCTGTTAAGGGAGAGAGGACACAAAAGACAAAATATCTAGAAGGAGTTGAGGTTAAAGTCTGAAGATAGTAAATCTTAATTATTGTGTACTTTGCTCAGATGTTTCCTGTGGTTTTGGCCAGAGCGATGACTTTCTAAGAATGTACGAGTCCTGCAGGGAGCTGGGGGTTTAATCCACAGGATTACTGAACAATCGCTGGTGCTCAAAGTAAAGAGCCAGATTTAGACAGAACTCATTATTGTGAAGCACAGTAGATGAGAGATTATTCAATTAATATCTGCAAACAAAGCCAGGCAGTACAAATAAAGATGGTGCTCTCTGCAGTCTTTCATCCCACAGGAAAATAACAGTGTTACTCTGTACAGTATGTGGTAGCGCTACGAATAAAGGTTAAATGTACTGCAGTAGAAGTACTCTGTCTGTATTCAGTGAAGGAACTATTATGTGATATGTATCCAACTCACTCAGCGTCTATAGGGAAAACAGACCCCAGGACTGGTATGATGTGAACCTCCCACACCTGTGTTACATGCAGCGGGATAAGTGAAGTCTGTTTTTTACTCTAATTCACTGACAATACTCCCCACTTCTGATGTCAAAGGCAGACTCGCCTCTCAGAAAAATGTTACATACTGCCAGCCTTGTCATCCATCTCATCATTTTATGAGATGTCGCTTTTCTGAAGGATTTAGGTTTGTTATTTCAGTGAATATCCATGCTACATCAGGAAATGAGCCCTCTGAATTTTACCGAGAAAACACAAACTTTCATTTATCATCACCAGTGCAGCCTCCGTAGTCCTCGACCAATGCTGCAAATTATGTTTTGAATTATAAATTATAAGTGGAGGAGTTGAAGTATCTCAAGGTGTTGTAATGGAAGGGCGGAGCAGGAGGTCTACAGCCATACTGGTCTGCTGTGGTGAAGAGGCAGTTGAGCCAAAAGTTACCCGTGCCTGTGCCTGAAAACTCTTTTTTTTTTAAATCCATCCCCGCGTGTTTTTGCAGGTTACCTGTTGGGCACCTGACCCAGTGCAGGACTCTGGTGCTTTACCTACTTTTAATCTTTTGATTCCCTTCACAACGTCGCTGATGTTTCCCTGGTAATCCTCTTCGCAGAAATGCCGGCTACACACGAACGTACTTTCTGATTGGATTCTGAAGTTCAGCCCCTCATCTCAATGAATTGTGACGACCCATTTCTTCTTCTCAATTAAATCTGAAGGAAAACCATGAAAACTTAAATATAGTTGCCTTTGTTTATTCGATGTACATCGGGGCACGCAGCAGTGACACTTTGATGTTGCCTCAGCCATTGTTGACAATTAAACCGGAAGAAGCAGTACTCAAACTCAGTAGTTTCAAACTGTTTCCAGGTCATGCATGAAAAACCTCAGTTATTACAATAATTAGATATCACCAGGTCATACAAATCCCATGTGAACAGGCCGTTACAATGTGTCTTACACTCTCTTGTTTGCTCTCAGGTATTATCACCATAAACTAATCTATGCTATTGCTATTTTTTTCATTCATAGAAGCTGCATATACTTAACTTTAAAGGTTCATTCAGTTTCTAGTACTTATTATGATCCAGTGGTGAGGCTGCACTTTGTAACTAGCATAATAGTCTGCCTCTTAGTTCCTCTATTTACACCTTCTTGTTTCCTCAACTTCTCAATTCTCGATTGTGACCTGGAAATTGACCTTGTGCCATCTTGATGACTATCTCAGTTCCATAAAACACACATGGTATGACAGCATATGACACATTATATCATTGTGAATTAAATGAAAAATTAATCGTAAGTTTACATGAGCACCCGTCTGCCAGAGATGATGAAATACAGTGGTACACACATAGTGAGACAGATGAGAGAGATTAACTGATGTCTATGCTGGGGTTTCTCATGTAATTTAATGCCTGTTTCCTCAGCTTCTCATTCCTCTAGTCTATTCTTCAACTCTTTCACTCACATCTCTGGTAGGATGAACTAAGGTATGAGGTGATGAGAGGATCTAAAAAACAAGAAAGGTCATGATTTGTGTTCGATTTGTTTGTTCTGGGCTTTATAGTTATGGGAATACTAACACTAGCACACCACACAGTCAAACACAATAGGTGGTGGTAATACACCTTAACGTCCTGTGTAACTCACTATACAATAAAAGAAATTTGCTTTGAACTAAACATGACAACAAAGCTCATTTTAAGGTAGGAAAAATACGATAACTCATCTTTTTAAGTGATTATATAAAAGCCTAATAATAAGTATTGAACAAAATGTGTGCAGTTATATACCCTTAAATCTACCATCAGATGGACAGACGGACGGACAGACAGACCTGAAGGCTGTTGAGGTCACACATAACGTCCAATACAGAGCAGGGTATTTCAGCACATTGACTACTCCATTAAAGCAGTGAGAGCTAAATACGTCCTCCAAAGAGCACAGTGAGCAGGTGATGATCTTCTGGGTGGTATTGATGACCCAGTGAAGGCGGCGGGTAGACCATAGCGCTCACTCGACCAGCAGTAGTAGGTACCCAGCAGCGTCTCCTGCAGTTTTGTTTTTCCTGATGTTTCTTAGGAAATAGAGACTCCGCTGTGCTTTTTAGACTGGAGCAGTGGATCCTTTTCTCACAGTTTCCTCTGATGTCCAGGACTATGCAGAAGTCTTAGCCCACCTTTAGCTTTGTTGTGTTTATGTTTGAATTTCTCATTCTCTTTTCTTCACATACAAGAAAATACAGGAAATATGTGCACAGCCTTAAAAGACACACAAAAACTGAAGTAAATGGGTTGTAAAGGATAAAGTCAGTATTCAATGTGACCTCTGACCCCATGACAAGAAGCAGCAAAAACAGTTACAAACATCTGTACAACATCAGAAAATGAATGCAGTAAATCTCATATTGTGGGTGACACAGTGGTGCAGTGGATAGCACTGTAGCCTCACAGCAAGAAGGTCCTGGATTTGACCTTTCTGTGTGGAGTTTGCATGTTCTCCCTGTATTTGCGTGGGTTCTCTCCAGCTTCCTCCCACCATCCAAAGATACGCACTAACAGGTTAATTGGTTAAACTAAATTGCCCATAGGTTTAAAGTCAGAGAGAGAGGTGGTTGGCGACACGTCCAGGGTGAACCCGGCTTTCACCCAAAATGTAGCTGGGATCGGCTCCAGCAACCCCGCGATCCTCTCGAAGATAAAGTGTTTCCGAAGATGAACGAATGAATGGATGAATCTCATATTGTCTGAACAGAGGGGTTAAAGACATGTTAAATGCAAACGGAGGTCACACTAAATACTACCACTTTGGTTTATGGAAGCTGTTTTTTTTCTCCTGAAACTTTTGTTGGTCCTGCTGTACATATTTCCCATATATCCAGAGTAAATCTTAATGCAGAGACTAAGAAATGCCTTTTTGTTGTGATCATAACTTTACAAAACCAACAAACCTAATGTTGGTCTATGACTTTTGTATAGTGGTGTATAGGGTGAAGTCAAGGGACGCTTAACATCTGGTCAGAAAAAAAACCTGAATTACAATAATCTACACCTAACTTATTTTTTGGGTAGGTAATTACTTACATTTTCAGGAAAATGTATTAGAAATGAGAAAAAAATTTGGAAAAAATTTTGAGGAGTTTTATGAGTGTGAATGTTTAGAAAGTGATAACATTTTGTGCTGTCATTCTGGGTTCATTTTATAAACTCATAAATAAACTACATTTATTCCAAATACATTGATATTTGACCATTATATTATTTATGTCATATTCTAAACACACAATGTTTAAAATTGATAAATGCATGGATCTATGCAAAATACATTTGAATATAATGTTAATATAATTTGTATGTTATAGATATTGTTAAAAAATACATATGATAATTGAAATAAAAAATGTTGAATTTAATATTTACTTTTGTATTCCATCTGTGATGTTTTTGGCTTTGTCTATCTGTGACACTGCCATTTTTCAAAACTTCTGCTATTTAGGTATGATAAAATATTTTTTTTCCTCTAACCAATTATTAGATTGTAAAATAGAGGGTTTAAGGTATACACTGAATGCATTTTAGGATGAAAACGTCAGAGGAACTTCACTTTTGAGAACTCTGTAATTATTGCAAAAAATAGACGTTAATTTTTTCCTTCCATCCGTGACACAGTAGTTTTTGATATTTTTCATCTAAAAATGTTTGAAACTACATTTTGCCCTTTGAGTATGTTTAAGATGGCATTTAGACATTTACAATTATGTGTAATATTTGTCTTAAAGTCGTCTGGTTCAAAAGTTATGAATCAAAAAGTAGTGGGCGGTCCATCCGTGACCTCGCCCTATAGTGGAATGGGTTCTGTAAATTTCTCCTAAAACAGTGTCTTACATTTGTTTGAGGAGTCTTGAGCCATTGAGACACGAACTGGTCAAAAACTCAAAAAGCCTTATTCTGCATGATTTTATTCTAAACAAGTGGTTCCAGGCACAACAAACCCCACCCCTCACACGTATTGTAGCTTATTTTAGCATCGATCCAGCTGATGTAATCATGTCCATGTGTGTGGTGATGTCAGCATATTAATTGCCTCTATATATGTGCCAAGTCTGAAGTAAATTGAAACAAAACTGGTATTTTTATAGACATTTGAAATTGTATCCATTATAAGTAAATAGGGAAGAAATATTTCAAAAATTCAGAAAAAAATTTAACTCAATTTGAAAATGAGCCCAAAATGTAACCACATCTATTCTGTATCACTGGCAATCTATAAAACCAATTTAGTATGAATTCAACCAATAGTTTTGCTGCTAGAGTGTTAACTAAAAAACAAACAAATATTAGGTGATTAATAGTTTAGCAGCAATTACCTACCTACCTAATTACAGTGGTGGGCCGTGCATTTTACACCTAGGCCTTAAGTAGTGCTCTGTCTGAATCAGTCTATCCTTCAATAACTTTTATGGCTATAAAAACCATCTTATGCAGAAATGTAGTATAAAGAGCTGTTGCATCGCAGATAGATAACTCCTGTAGCCACAATAAATGCCTTAAACAAACCACAAGTCTCCTTCTACTGCAGCTACAGCTGCGACACACATAAAGCATCCATAATAACCTCATAAACTTGCAATATTATTTAGGAAAACAGCAACATTTTAATCACCAAAAATTCTGCATATTTGTACAAAAAATCCATCCTCCTTTCTTTCCTCAAAAACAGCTCAATCACTCTGTGGTACAGATCCGTACCGCTCATAGTTAATGGACTGAAAGTGATGGACCAATCCTTTTCCTGGTTGTCACAGGCTTGCTAGCTTTGGAATTGCCTGACCTTTCTTAACGATGTCCAGCTTTTCTTGAAAAGTCCGTCTTGAAAATGGCTTTGACATTCAAATCCACTTCTTCTCCTCATTCAGCTGTTGTGGGTTAACTAAACAGCTGTTAAATCAACACAACTATATTTCTGTTGGTGCAGCTTGCTACAGATGCAGTTTTCTAGCTTTGGCTCATACACTCTGACTATCCAATCAAAGGGTGTGAATACGCTGATGTCACTGAACGCCTGCTAGAGGGCCTTGGTGCCGCCAACTCAAAATCTGACTGGTTGAAGCAACAGTTTCATCGACACTTATTTTTTGCTAGAGGGCCCGTGGAACAGATAGTGAAGGCCTCCAGGCAGACTTCTTTGACTTTGACCCTGCCTGGCAACAAATGATGGCTGAAATGTGATTGATTAAATGCTTTAATATGAAAATACATGTCTGGAAGCAGCACAACCAGGGGAAAAGCTATGAAAGGAAGCGTACTGACCATTTGGAATTATTTAATAAGTATTCATGGACAAAATATAAGTAACATCAGTCTGTGATTCAGATATTTTTTAGGTCAGCAGAGCACTGCCTAATTAGCAGTTGTTGATAGTAAGGAGGCTGCACAATACATTGGATGTTAATATACTTTATATACCAAAGACTGGATGGAGCCAGTTTGTAGACCTACTTGTAAAACTGATGAAATGCATACATTTAATATGCTTTATCTACTCTAAAATACATTTAATTTGATTCATATAAAGGATTTAAAATATGAATATTATTTTACTGATGCATTTATTTGGTTATATCTCTTTAAAATGGCCTTTTTCAACATGTTCCAATAAAGTGATCTGGAAATGGCATCAGAACTGGGGAAAAACATTAATTCAGACACAAAATCAATCTTGACAATTTATATGATTTATAGATAATGTATATTGTGAATTGGGTTGGGACTGTCTCATATTTTACAGTTTTCAGCTTGGAATGACTCTTTTAACATCAAGTTTTAAGTGTATCCAAATAAATTAAACCTTTATATCTTGTTTATTAGATTTTTCTCAGACTAAAGTAGGATCTTACTCATAACTAATTCTCTAGTGGTTTGAAAATTAACTACAAGTGCATTCATTATGACAAACATCTTCCTCACTTATTATCAATAAACAGTAAACATGGGGTTATTTAGGGAAAACTTTTAGTTAATGGCCCTGTTGTTGCAGAATAGGGTCATTCAGAATTAAAACCATGAATATGTTGTTTATAATAATAAATAAAGAGCTGATATTCTGATATATGCAGTAATGTGCAAAAGTCTTTAATTAAAAAGCCATTTAATTATATTTATTTACCAAAACAGGAGATACTACTACCACCAACAACAATAATAATAATAATAATAATGTGTGATATTTTTGTTGAATCCTGATGTAAATTATCTTAGTAAATGTCATATTTGTTATACAAAACAGATCACGACACATGAAATACACAAGATCACACTAAACATTTGACACTTTGGTCTGTATTTTTTTTCATTAACATATTTCCTTTTTATTCCAGTTGCAGTTCCAGAAATGCACATGTATTTTCAACATGACATGATGCACATTTGCACAGTACTGTATATGTTTACTAATAAGGACTTAATTCATAATGACTGTGTTTAGTAATATAGTAAGTATAAAATGAATAACACTCATGACCACAGGCCGGCTATTTTTTCTTCAGGGGCAGGATCTACAAAAACTGAGCAACAGAGTGCATGTGATGTCACTATTATTCCTGAACTCCAAAAAAATATATAGTGACGTGCTATTCAATCACAACCAATTTTGGAAAACAAGCATCTTAAAGTATCTGTACTATATATGTGATACAGTAAATCTCGTCAGCCATAAGCCTCTCTTCTCTCAAACTTAAGCCTTCTATTGAATATTCGTTGTGAGTGTTTTGGTGTGAGAATTGTTCTGTGATGTGTCATCAAAATAAAGGATTCTCTATGAAAGTGCTTACAATTCAAAACACATACACGAGGACATCTATTTATGGAACTGAGACTCAAACCACAGCCTGTACCCTGAGATACAAAACACATGAGAGCAACGTCTAAATACAATTTAGACTTAATCCACTTTTCACGTCATTTCCCCTTTTTGTTTAAATTCTCTGCATATATCTAGGGACCCTTTGCCATGTATGGGGGTTTATTTTGCATCCACTTATGGCGTAATATAGGAAGCTATGTAGCCGACCTTAAAGCGTAGAGGGCGATAAAAGTCGAAAGAAGGTCCTGTTTTCAGTTTTTACTGACTTTCAAGAGGTATTACACTTGAATTTCATCAGTTCATCCTCTTGGAAGTGAAGCACTTTGCATTTTGTGCAAACAAGCATAAAACATCTTTGTGCTCGTCAATGTTAATTACACTGATGGAAAGTATAATGAAAAATGCCCATCATTTCTACAAGATGTATGCTGGCCCGTGTAGAAGTCAAAGCGTAACCAGACTAAATTGATGTGTCATTTTAGTCTACAAAAAATGGAACAAGCTTCAATTTGATAAAGCTGTTCTTCTGAATATTAAATTGTGGCTTGTTGGATTTTTTTGTTATTAATGTTGTACACAGGTACTGTCTGATTGAGTTAAGTGATGAAGCTTGTTAAGTTATGACAGACTGACCTGCATCCATTTTGAGATTAAAGCGAATACAGTCCCCTGTGTTTGATTTTTGCTGTTACTGTATTATGAAATTTTGGACAGTAAGTAAAACATTTCTTTATCCAAAAGGGACCAAATAAACACTCCTAAGATTATACTTTAGTAAAAGTGGGAACACAGCTAAAGGACATATTATTTACCTCATGTTTGCAATAGCATTTTGTGCCAACTGTACTAACATTAAACCATTATGTTAGTTTTCCTCAATTATTTCACTAGCCTGCTGTAAAAAAAAAAAAAAAAAAAAAAGCAAAACTTTAAAAATTCTCAGATTACATAATGGTTGCAGAGAGAGGGAACTGCTCTAAATTCACCCTGAAAACAGTTATTAACACCTTGTACTGAAAAGTCTGAACAGAAAACTATGGTTGTTTTATAAAATTATAGAATGCAAACCACTATAAAGTTTCAGGTAATAAGTCTTTATTTAACATGGTAAAGGTACTATATAACATGTTCTGGATTGTTGAAAGTTCAAGTTGCACCAGATGTTTTTATGTTTTTTATGTTACAGTAAATCACAAAGTTGAGTGGCTTTAAGAACATGTCATTCTCACTCAAACTGAGACACAGTGTTCATCCTTAATGCTACAAAAAACAACGTCTTGTGTATTTGATACAGAGGCTAGTGGGAAATGAATCAAACAGAATATAACAGTATATAAATCCTGCATAATGAAAGTTTTTCAGTTGTTTTCTTGTTTTCTCATGGGACCGCCAGTGTTAGCAAACTTTGCATAGACTAGGTTTATATTTGTTTTATTTTCATTTGTTGCAAATAAGGAAACGTTTCTTTGTGTTTCTTGCTGCAAACGCTAAGTAAAAATGTAGTTTATTTAGAATTGAAAGTACACTTTTAGACATAGCAAATTCAGTATTCAACAAGGGTTAAACCACAGCATTCACCCGCAACAGTTACATTTTGAGCCAAATTGTTCCAGGTTAAATTAATGGAAAATGGATTTCAGTCAGCTGGTTTGTTGTGTTGCCATTTTATCAGGTTTACTCAATTAACAAAATGAAAATTTTGGCTTTTATCTGATGAGAATCCACAGGGATCCGGTATCTGTACACTTCAGTGAAACTGCCAGATTTGAAGAGTCATGTTGTGATTTCTGTGGAAAATACTGAAATTTACAATTACAAAAAGCAAGTGCTCCCCTGAGTCTACTTGGCTAAAATATCACCATGGAACAGATGTTGTGTTTGATTTATTTCGGCACCACTCTAGTGTTGGCATCCATTTCATCTGTTCTACACACAGAACAAACATGAGTGTAGTACACAGCTGAAGCACAGACAGGCTGGTCACTTCATTATAATGGTGTCACATATTTTTATTTCAAGGGGCTATTTCCAGTATTTCCATTGTCAAATATTATCAGTGGATTATAGGATTATAGTGATATGATCTGAATCTGTTTGTACCCACTGCTTGGCAAATGTATGTGACCACTAGAGGGACTAGTGAGTACTGTTCTCCTATGGTGAAGAAAACTAATACCATGGGCCTTTGACCAAAGCATTAGAAAGTGATGAGATGGTGCTTTTAGAGTTAAAGAAAGTGACAAAGTTATAAATGTTAGATGCAGCTGCTGATGTTTTCACCACTGGACAGAGCTGTAAATGAACAGAATGGAGTTTGATGCTGAAATCATAACATTTCTTCTACAATTTTGATTATGAGGCAATGAAGGTAAAAAGTTTGTTGTCGCTGTTTGTTGATCCATGGTTCAGACTAAACTGTGACAGTTCTGACCCTGTTTGGATGATTCCAAACAGATCTTTGGTGCAGCTATTGACAACACAAACTGTACAGAAAACAGAGGTGATTAGTGGTTTTACTGTGGCTGTTTTCTGTCTTAAAACAGAGCTCAGCTAACAGAGCTATAATGTAAACTATCAGCTGATGCAGAATGTGACGATTATAACTGACTATCCAAATGAGCGCTAAATAATGAGCTTTATACTTTAGTCAGTGAGTGCTACAGTCTGGGGTCACATAGTATTGATTCATTGGTGGTTTTGGTAGAACTAAGTATTTTTTGATACCCCCTGCTGTTGATGATATGGAACGTCTTTAGCGCAACCTTTTGTAGTTAGATAATTGTAAAGGCTGACATTTGCTAGACTATTTTTGAAGATGTGTAAAGTTAAAGTTAGTTTTAAGTGGTATGATTGTTTTAATGTTGATTAAGTACAGTGAAGTCTACAGTTTATGTGAAATCTCTCATTGACTACCTGTTGGAAAACACATCAGCTCTGTAATTACTGTATGTGAAGCATGAGAAGGGATGCAGAGTGTGTGCTTTAGCTTTAGCGAGTACAGGCTGATGTTAAGGGAAGAAATTCAGCTGTGCTGTCAATGTGGTTCTTGGACCTATCATTGATCTTCTGTGTGCCGAAAAGCATCAGTGAAATGATGCCACTGCCTCCTGTGAAGGCCGCCGACACAATGCCACGCACAGCTACACACAGCCGTACACTCAACAGTGACAGAACAGAACAGGAAGAAACTCCAAGTTGAAAAACATGTAAAGTGTAAGTACTTTCATGCTTCACTTCACTTCCCCTGCCTGCAGCACCGGTGACAAATTCAACCGGGAGCTGAGCTGGAAGGAACGACAGAGCTTCAGTTGACCTCTCCTCACCAACAGAGAGAAATTACATCACAGCATTACTCCTAAATGCATTCTGTGACTAAAGTTTAGGTTTGATGTTGCAGTTTTGATAAACTTAAAGAACTTACTCGTCTTACCTATGTGTCATCAGTGTCTCCTGATGGTTGGATTGGTTTGTAGATGGGCTTATGTCTCATTCTGGTGCCTCAATGAACCTTTAAAGACCCAGAACATTTTTTACTGCAACTTCCAAACTCATTGATTTATCACCATTTATTCTAATATTACTCTGCACTTTGCATTTTGCAGTGAAAATCAGGTATTTTCCTATATTGAATTAACTGATTATGTAGATGTTAATAAATTCTCAGGGGATATTCAAAGTAGGGCATTAAGTGAAAAGCTGGTTTGTCAACGCATTGACATCTGTGGCACAAGTCGACGTTACTTCAGAGGAGTCGACTAGTCAGTATTATTCTCTCTCTCACTCTTCCATCACCCGACAGCATGCAAGTTTTCATTCAGTGCATGTCGATACTCTCATCTTTCTACATGAAAACATGGAGCGCAAGGTAGTGATGTACGGATCAGTGGACCTGGATCAGGTTGGTACGGGTCCAAAAAATGTCACTTTATTTGCAGGGTGGTTCAAATAATTCCACAAAAGCAGGTTGGGAAAAAAAAAAAAAACCTGACCCATGCATCACCAGCACAAGGCCAAGACTGAAGGAAGAAGATGACTCAGTAGGATTACTAAACTGACTGTGATCTAGAAAAACTATGGT
>JAPQRP010000007.1:10177709-10232203 GCA_037367295.1 Apogon hyalosoma
TCAGCCCTGCGATGAACTGGCGACATGTCCAGGGTGTACCCCACCTTCGCCCTTAAGTGGCTGGGATAGGCTCCAGCGACCCCTGTGTGAGGATAAAGCGGGTCCAGAAAACGGATGGATGGAGTCCACAAAATTACACATAAATTCTTTTATACATTCTTTTACATATTTGCAAATCCTGTTTTTCTACTATAGATCATGTAATATACATTGCGAGACTATTCTCAGTCCATGCAGTAATATAAAATGAGCATAAATTTGCATATTATCTGGTAACACCTAGGAATTTATCCCTAGAACTACCTTTTTTTAGGTGGATATGTGTAGAAAAAATGTAATTCCACTGAATGCCATTCATTTTGAACTGCAATTAGATTCTTTTCATCGTGGTTGATGGCATTATTGTGTGTACATTTTCCATTGGAATAGGTCGTCTTACTATGCTTTATACTTAAAAAAAACAGGGTCTGTCTATACCTAAATATGACAGTGGAACACTCATAGACATCAGTGCTGCCATATCTTGGCTGACAATGAACTCCACATGCCTCAGTAGCAATTTGCTCCATATTTCTCCATGTCTTTCTCTGGCCTCTTGAAATTAAGTTTATTTGCAAATCCCCTCAGTGGCTTCATATCAACAAGCTGCTCCTGGTTTCACTTCAGTGTAATAAAATTATTTCAGAGCTAAATCTTTTAAGCTCCAGCCAGCATTGTTAGCAAGGACACCAGATAAAAGCAGCTGCAGTGAACTAATAAGTATTCTTGGTGCTGCTCTATTGTAACCTTCGTATTAGCCAAGCCTGGAAAAACACTTCCCGTAGGTCTAAATGCATTGCTAAAGTGGATTTTGTTACTTGAGTGAGAAGTGTGAGATGATGTTGGGGTGAAAAAAAAAAGTGTAAAAAAAAAAAAAAAGAGTAAAGTGCTCTTTTTCTTTGCCACGAGTAAGTATTTTGACAATTCTAAGCGAAGAATTAATTGGCAGCCCTGCTTCACCTAGGGAGAAGTGTGTATGCGTGTGTGTGTATGCGTGTGTGTGTGTGTGTGTGTCTAGACTTCTTTTTCTTCTCTGCCCTTTCATTGGCCTGCAGGTTGCTAAAAATGCAACGACAACCACATCAAGCATCAGTGAGGGAGAAGCGAGCATTAAATTCCAATTTTTCTTGCTTTCCGCTTCTTGGCCACCTTGAAATTTAATTATTGTAATGTATTGTCCTAAGTACTCTCCAAGGCCGGGCCATAAAAGGCAGCCAATTCCTCTGCCGGCGGAGCTCTCAGAGGAGTACTGCAGCTATTTCAAGCCATTTGATTCTGTTTCACAGCAAAACTTTCCTAATGTCCTCTATTACACTAGAAATGAATGAAACACATAAACTATGGATGGAGACAGTTGGACAATCAAGGTCTCTTTGCATTATTCTCTTTTCCACTTGACAAAATCCAAGACTTTTCAGTGCTCGAAGGTTCATCATAAAGCATATCTGCAGTTACTCCAAAATATCGCTGCACAAAAGAGCAGATCTGTTAGGTATTAATGAAATTGAACCATATTATTACCACTGGGGTTGATGCAGATATTTGCAGTGGACTGTTTTTCTATAATTGCATAATTTATAATCAAAGCTGCTTCTGTTGCCATAAACCACAAATCAAAGTAGGCAAGAGAATCAACTGCACTGTTAATGCACAGTAAGCTATGAAAATACACAGAATGCATTACTTCATTAAGCCCAGATGCAGCGCATGTGTAGAAGGCGCAGTGTTTATGTGCTCGTCCCATTAAAACTGAATGCAACATGGATACATTGTACATGATGTCTGTGTTTTAAAGACACTCAACTGCAGAAAAAGAAGAAGAAATAAACCAAAGCACAATTTATTCACTTTATGTTAGCTCCACTGACGGTTGGTCAGTGTTGAAAAGGCATTGCTCGTTATCCTGTAAAATGTCATAACTAATGACAGTAGTTTAATAACACATTCAACAAGGCCACTTATTAGTTATTGATTACATTTGTAACATTAATAGCATTAATGGATTACAATGGCTGGGAGAGAACTCATCACATATTATATAACAGGGCTACATTATTAAAGGGCAAAGTAAGTATAATTTTAATCCACTCAAGTTTATGAGAAAAAAATATTAGTCAAAATGTTAGTCATACTAGTCAAAATGTCATTAAATCTGAATATATTCTTAATGGTTAAAAGTTTGTATGTGTAATAGAACTCCCAATCGTGTGAAAGAGCAGGAAATTCAACATCAGCAGTTCTAACATTACATTATGTTTAAGCTGTGTTTCCCAGTTTAACTCTGTAAAGCCTGAACCATTAAATCATTGACAGAAAATTCCAGTTCTTTGAATCTAGAGCCTTTATTGGTCCTTCTGAACAACCAAAAAAAAAAATGTTTTCAAATATCAATTTCCATACATGAGTTTCAATTTTGTATCATATTTGATACATCGGGTCTCAATGCTCAAATATTATTATTTTTGAACAAACAAAACCATAATATAACACAAACATGTCCAACAAATTGGTAATTCCTTTTCAAAATCAGCAAAGTTCTGCCTCCTTCCTCATTAATGACAGTCTTGTATTGTCACTGGAAAGGCCTCTGGTGAATGAATCCCCCCCCCTTGTGGATTATCCATGTACTGCATGTATCTAATTGTATACATCAGGTTTTTCAAGAAAAAAATATTATACTGATCATATAGAGGGCTTCAAAACTCATGTATCAAATATGATAGGTTTGGTGTTATAGGGTTAAACATGTATCCCAAAAATAATCAGATATAAGTTATAAGTGAAGTAGTTGGAAGAGCTATGTCAGTAAACCTTGGACTGTGTAAGTAATCCAGTCTTAAAGTCTGATGTCATCAAGCTGTAAAAGTCAGTTTTTCGTCCAAACAATAACAGTGGAAACGGTAACTTCTTTATTTAATGAGGCACCAGTATTTAACTGAAATACAATGATTAGTTTCCATAGTCAGTGTTTCAACTGCATTAGGTGTATTTTTTTATGCACATTAAATACAGATTAAGCTGCTGGTTTGGTTACAGCAGTGCTTTGCTTCACTTTTTCATCAGTGTGTTGATGTATCATTACCTTATTTTACTTCCTCTGAACTGGATGAAGGACTGACAAAGGAAACACAAAGTAAGAAGACATGGAGCCCTATTCTATAGTAGGGGAATCTGTTAAGATCTGGTTTTGCAGAAGCAGTGAGAACTAGTGTTAGTGAACATGTTTATATTAGTTAGTGCCAACATTTACTCACTCGTTTTCTGTCTTTATCAGCATGTGGAAAGTAGTAGAATGACAACTGGATGTGTTTTATGGACTCAGGGATGCAGCACTACAGCAGATTGAATACACAGACGTGAACAAAAGTTGACTCAAAAGTAGGAAGTGATGTCATGTCCCTTATGGTTGTGCTTCATGGGTCCTTGTTTTGGAAAAAATTGTATTCCAGTCAACAGCAAGATACAAGTCATTTTTGGATTTTATTCCATCAATTAAACACACATTTACATCTGTCAATTTAAATGATAATTTTACAAATCAAGAAAGTCACATTTTTGGTAAAACTGGTGAATAATCAATTTGTGAAAATATGTAAATATAAAGACTCTACATCAGAGAGTGATGGAGGTGATGTCATCATAACTGTCTCTCATTATCTGTTCAGAGTTACTGAGGTTTTTTGCACAGCTTCAAGAGCATTAAATAATACTTTCTGACCTCGCTCTCAAAGACTGAGGCAAAATGTGCCAAAGCAGGAGCCATTTTGATGTTCGTGACATGTATCACATGAGACGAAACATTCAGTCCATTGAGCTGTTTAACATGAACCTAGATGTTTCTTTACTATCTTTGTCACAAACTGTAACTTTGTTGGCTCATAAATTCATCTCTCAAATAGAAAAACATAATATGTGTAAATAGTCACGCAGTTCTAACTGGATCCAAACATTATTTCTCTCTATTGACCATTGTCTCTTATTTTCTAAAATTAGGTCCTGTGGGACACCTGAACTGTCAGGACTTCAGCCCTTCACCACTGACTGCAAATGAACTACTTATGTAGTCACTAACAGAATACATTTGCATTTGTTTTGTAATTTAATTGCGTAACATCATTACATGTAACCAGTTACTCCAGCACTGTGGTTACTTTTTAATGTGTGAACAAGCTGTGCTCAAAGTGGCCGTTCAAATGCTGCCTTCATTAGCTAGACAGCAGTGATGCACTTCACTCTGCAGGAGACGAGTGTTGTCAGATAACCACTGTGCAGCTGATGTGGTGGCTTATCATCTTCCTCTATAGGGGAGTAACAACAGTAAAGAGTAGTAGAAAATACCAAATGAGAGAATCAGACACAGCAGACATGAAGAGACAGACTGGAGCTCATCATTCGAGGCACATGCTGCTGCCGTTTGTGCCTTATCGGGCCGTGCTGCAGAGTCGAGGCTGTGTTGTAGCCTTCAGGACAATGCAGTGATTCCTGCCACCCCTTCCTCCTCCTCTGTGCTTGAAAGTGGTTCGCTGGTGTGTACATCAGAGGCAGTGTGTCAGGGCTTGTACTCAGCACAGGGTACTGCGGATGTTCACAAATGCTCTGGAGATTTACGGATTGGAGCAAGTCCAGAACTTCAAAGGCTCAGTAGGGAACAGATATTCAAATCACGGTCACTGCCATGAAAGAATGGGAACTGAACCGTTGAAATATTCCTGGGAGAGATATAAACACCAGCAGAGAGACTTATTACACATTTTAAAACTATATTAAGGCAGTATGTTGTTTACTTATTAAATTAGCCAACTTGTTTATGCGTAAGACTTATAACTTCCAAAGAACTATCATGTAGCTGTAGTTCTACAACGAAACCGACTGTATTTATTAGTGTAGAAACTACATTATTATCCCCTACTTGACCTAGACTTCACCCCCCATCACCTTGATGAGTAACAGAAGACAGAATTGTATTTGTTTGAAGTGGATGGTTTAACCCAAGTTAAACCTTAACCCCTTGTAGACTATTATTGTGAATTTGTGTCAGAATTCCACTGTTTTCAGAACGAGGTGCTGTTCAACACTCTTTCTGAGTGGACATGTCTTCCTTGGTTACCTATGATCCCTGATGTTTATGGATCAATGTCAAAGCCCTGTGACAGTGTTATTAATTTCATGACATTCTACTGATTTTTGGATTTCTTTTGATCAACTGATTAATAGCAACATCAAAATATAAATAACATTTGTTTAATTACTATTGTCCCAATGATGCCTATTATGCCTAATGTCACTAATTTGCATCATATTGTAAATGCTATATTCAAATTGTTAATATCCATTTAATTTAGAATCTGCTTGACAACAACACAAATAATTAATTTTTTTATGTAAGTGTAAATGAAGTTAGGAAGTAAGGGATTATTGGCAACTGGGGAAACTGTAAACCTTGCACTAAGGTATAATTAAAGTATAATTAAAGTGATGTATTTTCAGCCAGTGTTGGAAGAATTAAAGAGGTTCTTTTCTTTTGTAAATGTACTAACACCACACTGAAAAGACTATTAATCACTCATGCTTGAGTTTATCACAAACATTGAGTCAACAAATTTGCAGATACATGGATCTGGGCAATCTGAAAAGTCAAAGAACTGAAGTGGAGTAAAACATATATTATTTTCTACTGAGACTGAATGGAGTGGAAAAGTAAAATAGTGCACACTTGATATTCAATGATTCTTGAGTAAAGCTATTTTGTTAAATTCTGCTACTTAAAATATTGTAGACAATAGCAGCATAGAAATTGTTAAACAGTGTATAGAATACATAAGTTCTGTAAGATTTTCATATAAATAAAATGAGATACACACAAATAACATATTCATTTTCTTTGTGTAAATTTTGAATCAGCTTAAACAAATAGTCAAACTAACATCAAGTCAAGAAAAATAAATAAATAAACACTCCAAAGTTCCCTCCGCTCCAAAACATTTCTTTTCTTCATGTTCTTACCCTATAATCTTTGAGTTTCACCCTGCAGAATGATGTGTGTTCAGAGTCTGGCGCTATGGTTTTCTATGCTGGTGTAAAATCATAAAGCTTACGAGACAGATTCATGACACCAGGTGTAATTTGACATCGACTGTGCAACTTTGAAACTTGTTTTCACAGCCCAGATAAAGAAAATGAATTTTACAGAGACTGGGAAACATCACTGCAGTCCAAGAGTTAAATTGAAGAAAATATTGAAATATTCAGAGTTTGGATTTTTCAGTGAGGAAGGAGGATGTCAGTTCTTGAACTTTTTTTTTTTTTTTTTTTTTTGCAGAGGACGCAAGTTATTATCCATACTCTGCTTTATATGAATAGAGGGGATGTTTTAGTATATGCATTACTACATGCACATATTTTATTTATGGTTGTACTGTATTGTATTCTTTATTTTAACAGGTAACAGATGCATTGAGACTGAAATCTGTCATACAGACTTTGAGTACAAATACAGATTCACTCACCACCATTGACCAAATTCAATATTCAGTTACAACCACATTGTACAAGAGAACTATTTTGTGATAACAACAAAGAATCTACTACCAATGAACCTCGGAGTATTCTGTACTTACAAATATTCTCATTTATTGGATATGCAGATTTCCTCTTTACGTCTGAAATGTATCTTCCAAATTCTGTCACAGTTCCATTCAGTAGTCAACCATTTGTATCATATTGACTATGATCTTGAAGTGACTATTGTGTAGTTTTAAAGGATCTAAAATCCAAACTGTGTCTCTGTCTGTTTGTCCAACAGGAGGCCAGTTTGTCCATCTGGATGCTTTTCAGTGACAACACAGCTGCCACTCTGACTTACTTTGATCCCAAAGACTACAACCTCAATGCCTCCACATTGGATGATAAAGTCGTGTCGGTGTCCCAGGAGCCTCAGCAGCGCTGGCCTGTGGTGGTGGCAGAAGGGGAGGGATCTGGCGAGATGGTGCGTGTAGAGATGACCATCTGCGAAGCCTGCCAGAAGACCAAACGCAAAAGTGTCATCTCATCTGCCGCGGTTTATGTCAAGGTCCGCTTTGGCCCGGAGGAAGACTCTGAGGAAGAGGTAACCACCGAGGGGGAGATTGAGCTGGCTCCCATCACCAGGCGTCCAGTCATTGATCCGAACATCGGTGTAAAAATTTATGAGACGTCTAATGAGCAGCCAGCCAGTGTTCCCATTGATTACACCAATTTCCCCACTATTAGCAACGAAGAAAGACCGACTGAGAGTGATGAAGAGGACGACTTTGTCCACTCACCTCGCAACATGACTGACCTGGAGATCGGCATGTACGCTTTACTCGGGGTCTTCTGCCTGGCTATCCTAGTCTTTCTCATCAATTGCATTGTTTTCGTCCTCAAATACCGCCATAAGAGGATTCCGCCCGAGGGTCAGGCCAACATGGACCACTCCCACCACTGGGTGTTCCTGGGTAACGGCCAGCCGCTGAGGGCCCAGTGTGATCTATCTCCACAACAGGTTGAAAGTCCCAGTAACCCTCTGGAAAGCGTACAGACTTGTTGCCATGGGGACCACCACAGCAGCGGCAGCTCCCAGACTAGTGTTCAGAGCCAGGTACACGGGCGGGGTGACGGCAGCTCCGGGGGTTCGACGAAGGAGAATGGCGAGGAGGCCAACTCACCAACCTCCAAGCGCAAGCGGGTCAAGTTTACCACCTTTACTACCCTTCCCACAGAGGAGCTGCCCTATAACTCCATCCCCATAGCAGATGAAGAAGACATTCAGTGGGTTTGCCAGGATATGGGTTTTCAAGACCCAGAGGAACTGCACGATTACATGCGCAGAATAAAAGAAATAGCCTGAGACAAGAGGTGCAGCTCTCTCAGCTTTCTAACGAAACGTTCCTTTCTATTTTTCTCTTTTTCACCTAAGTGAAAGATAATTTTTCACAGACAAAAAGGCCAGCTATCGATTTGGTTAGGGTTTGTTCCATTTAGTTTGCACAGTGCTGTCTCATACACGCTCACTCTTCTCAGAATGGCAAAAGTGAATGCAAGTAAGCCAAAGACTCGACCAGAGGATCTCAATCAGTAGAGACACCTGTACACTTTGGCTGCAGCGTTTGTTTCACTGGGAAGCTGAGCTATAGTCAGCTCACGTATTTTCAGATTTTGATTCTAGAGAACGCCTGATATGGACAGGAGTGTAGAAAACGGTCTGGTATGTGGTTACTGGGACTCTGTAGTACTGTACTCCAAACAATAGAGGCCTTTGATGAACTCATTACTGTCAAAGACTCTAATGAAAGCTATGTTTAAACCGTCTTTTTGTTTTTGCCAAAGTAGGAAAAGTGTTCTTTTAATGGCGAATTTTTCTTCATTGTTGTTCTTAGTGCAGCACACTCATCATTTCTACTCATGTCCATACATTTTTCTACATTTCATAAGTAGTCAAAAGCAGTGCCCTACTACTAGTCCTCCTGGTCCTGAACAAATCAAATGCCTTACAAAAATGGTCACAGATCACTACTTATATCAGCGCAGACACCCTGTCTTCTCACTATGGCTAGAGACAGTGTAGTAAGAGTAACCATGTATGACACTACAACTGATCTCGAGCATGAGGTATAAATAGAAGAGCTTGTTATTGTGGAGATCTCGAATATTGTTTGCATGGAAGGGGATCTTGAGGCACAATCAGTTTTCCAAATTTGTAAATGTTTGTATTGTAATTATGTAATCATTCATACACATAACTAAAGTGAATATGTTATCATGCATTACACGCATGCCATGCCATGCCATACCATGCCAGGCCTACATACATGCAGACATTCCTCTACTATGTGTATATACTGTATCAAGCTGGAGTCGCCCCCGGCACAAGCCTAACACTCAACAAGCTACTTACTTCGAGCTACATGAGTGGGAAGCCAGTTGAAGTCATTGAAATGTTATAGTCTTGTGGTGCGTAGGTTCCCCCTCGCTAATGTCATGACAGAGCAGTAGCTTTTTAACACACTGGTAACACGTTTGACTGTTGAACACGGGGGTTTTGCTATGCATCAGAGCTGTAACACATCTAATCTTTTGATGATTTATTTCCCTTCTACAAGTGTAGTCGGCCCTCATCCTCTGGCAGAATAAAGAATAATCTAAACTACTAGATGGGAACATTCGCACCCAACACAAGATCCTCTAAACTCTTCAGGAAACATCATTCATCCAAAAAAAAAGAAAAGACTATGAATAAATACTGATTTGCTCCATCATTCAAATCACTACCATCCAATGTTGTCATCCTGTTTTCTACACTGTTATGTCTGTAGCTCCTATTTTTGTTTAATCCCTCAAACCCACACTTTTTCTTGTATGAATTACACGGACTGAACAGAGACTAGTAGCTTTTACTGTTTAAGAAATCAGAGGTGTTTGAGTATGGTTGAGACACCATGTACAAGTATCTCAGGATGCTGTTTGGCTTTGATAAAATTCTGCCTGGTCTAAGTGAGAACTGCAAACAACACGGCTAATCGATGTCATTTGCAGGTTTGCAGGCGCGCTAATTACTTTTTTTGAGAATCGTACGGTTTACAAAACAACTGGTTAGAATGAGTATTCAATATCTCACGTGAGGTTTCAACCAAAACACTGCAAGACAGCCAGACACAGAATACCTGAGAGCATGATGACAGCAGGGCTAACAGTGTTTTTGACTGTAGTCGCCCGGTTAGTGTAGTGTGTGCTTTTTTAGTAGTGAAGTGAGTGGAGATGTTATTCCAGCTCTGATCTTACATAAAACAAATTCTTTTCGTACTAATGAAGCAACCATGAGTTAAAAATAAGTTTTTGTCACTGTCTTTAATTCTGTACTGCATCTAAGGGCTTGGATTCCTCTTTAATGTTAACCGACTGATTTTGGCAATCCTACAAAGAAAAAAAAAACAAAAAAACAACCTCTGTACCCTGCTTCTCCTGGTGATAATGAGTACAAACTCCATTTGTCACAAACAAAGTCAACATAATATCACCATCCTTCCTGCTTTTCAGCTCCTACAGCCTTATTAAAGACCCAATCCAGAATGACTCCACTCGTGGCAACGCTCTTGTACAAACACCACTTAAAAGCGGGAAAAAAGTTTACATATTTACTTTGAAATATGTTTCTCTGCTCCTTAGCCAACCATTGTGGTCACTCAACATGTTATAAATGTGATCTCAAAGTACAGCAACATTGTAAATACTGTCTGGAGCAAAACAGGCTTTCATTTTTTTATGGAAGTTGCCATGAGATTACTTTCCATGAAGTCATACATGTATATAGACCAACATTTGATGTATCAGAAATCCTGGATTGGGACTTTAAGGATTTGGTTTTACTGCATGCCCTCTATATGTTCACTGTGGTTGAAATGAACAATGACCTGATTCTAGTGTTTAATAATATTCAATCTGTGTTAACATCTAAAGGGAAGATGAGGCATCGTTTCTGACAGTCCAAGCCCATCCTTCAGCCACAGCATCACCATGATTTACCATGAAATTAGGAGAAGTAGCAGCCTGCTGGAAGCGTTTGAGTTTTAACTTTAAATGACGGTGTCTCAGGATGAATGTAGGATTCTTCTTCAAATAGGCTGTTTGTGTTCAGTGTCGATGTGGTCAGCCCAATCTGATGGCGCTACTGTAATAGATTAAGTATCTAATAGCAGCTTCGTACGGTGTCTTTCACTTCCTCTTGCACAGTATCCTAACAAGCCACATCTCAAATGTCTACTTCTCAACTACAAAAGTTTTCTCCGTAGTATTTGATTTTACTGCATTCACACATATTTATTTTTGTAATACCATTTCGGTGACAGTGCACAGTGCAGTTTTTTTAAGTCATCAAGCTGCTACCAGAAACTTAATCTTCTTGCAAAATGTAATTGAACATCTTGAATTGTACCTTTTGCTCCCTGACAGAGAACTGTGCGCGGCGTGCAGGGCTCATTCGGCTGTGCCAAGTAACCACCACACTGACTATAATATGTTGATGTACAGAGCACTCTTACATTTCCTGTATTCTCTTGAAAACAAACCCTTGTATTTTCCTGTTATATGTAAAGTACTAAAAGAAAATGCAATACACAACTCCTTGTGTCATTTTTACTGATTGCAGCCAGTGTTTGCTGAAGAAAAGAAGTTTTTTTGTTTGGTTTGTTTGTTTTAGCGTGGTATCCACTTTATGGAGGAACACTCTGACCTCGAAGGGATGTGGTTTATTATTTACACTTCCTTCCAAATTAATGCAAAATTTAACCATAGTAAAGGCCAGAACTCAACTAAAGGCCTTAAGAATTATTATGCACTTCATCTCACTGTGAATAAACCTTTTCTCAAGAGATAACAGATTTTGGCCCTGCAGGTCAGTCAAGAAAACTTTTATAGGAAAACTAAGCACCAAATATGTTTTTAAGATGTATTTGGGTAATGTATATGTTGGGGTTTTTTTTGTTTATATGTTTTCCCTGTGCACAGAGCTGCAGTGTCAAACCAGAACTCCAGAGCCACTGGGATGTGATGACAAAAATGCAACATGATTGACAGAGGAAACTGGCGACAGCTAACATTAAAGCTGCTTACTTTAGCACACTGGTCCCACATAATACTATTATGTTTTTACACCTACCTGTAAAGTTATTATTTGCAAAGTCACTTTCTACTTTATTTTGCCATAGGTTGATCTTTTGACAGGTGTATTTTCTTGTTTTCTTTTTCTTTTGTGGTGTTTGGGATATTTGTAGGTCTTTGGACAGCTAATGTGGGACTACACCCAACAGTATCATCACTGAGCTTTGAACTTTGCTTTAGGTGGATCTTTTGACAGGTATTCAGTCTGGTTGCATCGCCTTACACAGTTTGAACCAGTGTCATCAGTAAGAGGATAGTCACTTCACCTCTGAGCCTAGTGACTCAAAACAAATAAAAAGGTCAAGTCCTAACATTTTTAGAATATTTTGCAGAAATATGAACTCATTCATACACAATGTGAAGTTAATGTACCATTACATTAATTAAATAGAAATGAAATAAATATTACCCACGTTTCACATTCTGATTTCAGTTTGAGCAAATTCCAAGTGTGTTTCATATGATTTGGATGCAAACAAATCCACAAACAACAGAGTGAAGACAAGATAAGGAAGATGTTTTCTATGATATGATTCTGAATGTCGTACTCGGTAGTTCAAAGCTGACACCTTTGGCCGCTGTATACATGTTTCCCCACCAGGGTTGATCAGATCCTCACTGGGGTCCTACACTTGTTTGAAGTCCATGGATCACTGCTGCTCGTCTCCTGCTGTGCTCAGTCTGAAGGCCTCGGTCCCATCACATATCACCGACCACCTAACGCTCCTGCAGAGATAGCACTACACACACCTACAGTACGGCACGTCAGTCATATAGCAGCTCCAGTCCACAAAATCCATACTTTGAGATGTTTACTTGAAGTCTGGAGTGTTTACTTCTTTAGTTCACTTCTTTTCAGCAGCTGTGATCAAAGCCTTGTGAACTCAGGTAAGGCACACAGGTCGTTAGCTGGGAGTAAGTGGGTTTTTGGGACTGAGCAGACAGGTGCTGACAGCTGATTGCCAGCAGCAAAGTCTAGGCAAATAAACCAGACAAGAGTTAAACTGATCTAATAGTAGAAACTGCAAGACTTACTCTTCATCAAAATGGTTTTTGATGGAGATGCAAGAGTCTCCTTAATCTCAGAGGAGTTAATTACACTTCTGAAATGTATTTTATAAAAACAGTGCCGTGTGAAATGCAAAAACAAGACATTTTTAACAATGTGTTGTGGGTCGTTATTCACAAAAACAAAATGATACAGTTTAGTTTCCCGCAAAGCATGGAGCTAGATATTGAACTGCGCTGATTACACAAGACGAATGTGGACCACAGCTTTTATTCGGAAGACTTCTGACGACAAACACTACGACCCAGGGTAGGAGGTGCTGCCACGCTGTTTCATTTTAATGTGTGAGTCAGTGCCTTGAGGGTCAGCGTCACTGTACAGTACATAAGAGAAAGAGCTGTGAGAAACCGCTGCCTCTCCTGTCCAAAACAATAAAGACATCAGGAAAAAATGTGACTGTTCGTCCTAATGCGCATCATTTTCACATCACACACTCGTACTATGACCAAACAAACCCATACACCCACATGAATATCTCCCAGAGAACACACTGAAGCTCCCATTTCTAAATCTACAGTTCCTTTTAATCCAGTTACCATCCTCTCTCTCTTTTTTCCAGTTGTCGTCTTATGACTGTGTATGAGAGTAATGAGCTAATAGACCTTCACATTTTATGCTCCAGGTTTGTTGAGACAGGGTTTTCTTTAGAGAGACGCCTTTGGTCATTTTGCCAACTGTGCCCTATACGACCTAATTTCATGTCACGTTCACACTACAACTTCAGGGAAAGAAATCTTTGTTATGTCAAGATAATAAAATAATTAACTCACGATAACAGGAATTAGAATTAGAATTAGAATATAATTGCAAGCGTGGCCGTTCCCAGTTGCAGAGACATGTACTTTAAGGCTGTAACTGGATTAATTCTCCACGTTTTAATTACCATTCTACGCTATGATAATATAAATAATTTAGATGCACTGTAATTGGGGCACATGCTTGTCATGCAACAAGCTGATTTACTGGAACATATGAATAGAGTTGAAGCTCAGAGAAGCAGCATGAAGACGACGTGGTTTGTCATTGTCACTTCAGTGCGTGAAGACGTTCAGATCACTCGTAATTTGTTGACTCTAAAATGCAGCGGTGACTGGGTAGATCAATTTACTGCTCTTTGTGAACACACCAGCCATTTATGTCTTATCTAACCTGTAATAAATGGTCACTTTAGGGCTCCCCTAAACCAGACATCACATCAGACAGATTAGAAGAAACCCAACCATTGGAGAGAACGTTTATTTATCAAGACAAATTGCTAGAGATACAGTAGCACAGCACCTGGACTTTAATTCAATTCAAGGCCACCTAAAGGAAAAAGACTTGAAAAATGTAGCTGTAGCTTAGATTTTTGCTCTCACTTTTATGTTCTGTGTTGTTTTTATTTTATCCCGGGGGGTAACAGGCCAGTCATGATCTCAAGATATTTCCAGAGCAGCTACAATGAAGCCTGACAGCAGAAATATCTTTAACTATATAAAACATCAGCCGTAAATGTCGAGTTTCGGTGTCAGTCCCTCCGAATCAAAGCCAGTCTTCTTTTGAGACTTAGCATTTTCACAGGCGTTCAGCAATCATACAGGGAGAGATCCATCATAGGAGAGGCAGAGATAACAGTTCCACACTGACAGCTGCCTCCATAGACCAGAATGCAACACCACGACGAGACATGTTGCATTTCAGATGAGGGCAACAGCTCTTAACGTGACTGGGAAACTCTGGCTCTCACTGTGCTGTTTGCATTTCTCATATTTACATCATATCATTCATGTGCATTAAAGCAGCTTGTCTGAAGAGTGGAACACATGGACGAGTGGATTTAAAAGCATGAACAATGTATAAGATATACTACATTTCGGCATGTCTTAAAAAGGAATACATGATTTTATAATAATTTTAGGAGAGTCCTGATGTTCTAGATGCAGACTAGCTGAAATGAGTTACACTTGTGCTTTTCTTGTTCAAAAGGCCTGTAGTGATAAAAATGCAGCAGGAATCTCGGGCAAAAACCAAAAATTTCACATGTGGTAAGTTAGAACGTGCCTTTTTCTAACTCCCTTCAATATTATGTGCACGTTATCCTGTTAAATTATTAACTGGAGGCTTTATTTGCTTCAGCTTTGGCAAACAACTTTTAACAGCTGCCACTGTTCTGATAGCATTCTTTGACATTTAGTTTCTCTAATAAGTGTAAAGTGTTTAAAAAAGGGAAAAAAGAATAATGAGAAGCACTGACACTGAGCTGCTTTAGTTTCTGTTGCGGTGGCTTCAGCTACAACTAGTAATTTCCGTGGTAACGTTACAAAGAACCACTGAAATAACACCTGTTACACCTGAAATACTATAATATGATTGTAAATCTGCCTTTTACTATTGAGGGACAGGAAGCACAACAGAAGAAGAGCCCTCAGATATCACACACTAGCATATTTAGAAACATTAATGAGTCTGATGTTTCAGACAATGAAGAAATTAACAATCTGAAAACCTCTGTTAGTGTTTAATACTCGGTTGGACATCGTGGTCTTTATTTTATTATGACGAGGACACAGGCATAGTCAAATTACAATATAGGAGCTAAATTTCATTGTGTGTGTTTATGGTCAATGGTGCATTGCGTTGCATGTAGCACGTCAAAGACAGATCCTAATTTCCATAAGTACACTGTGTTTGCTGTATGAGCAAAGGGCCTCTGTGCTGATTCAGTGTAAACTTTGTCTATGATATGAACCGGTTCACTTCCTGTCTTCTAAATGGGCGTGGTCCAAAGGGTTGAGAATGTCATGGAAGTAGATTAACAGGGTCTAAAGCAGGGGTGTTAAACATACAGCCTGCAGGCCAAAACTATCCCACAAAGGGTCCAATCCAGCCCCTGGGATGAATTTGTGAAATGCAAAATTAAACTGAAGCTATTAACAGTCAGTGGTGTCCAAATCATTTTAGTTCAGGGGCCACATAGAGCAGCAATTCAATCTCAAATAAATTGGACCAGTAAAATAATATATTAATAACCTATAAATAATTACAGCTCCAATTCTTTCTATTTGTTTTAGTGTAAAAAAAGTTAAATTACATGAAAATATTTACATTTACTAACTATGTTTTCACAAAAAAATTGAATAACCTGAAGAAATAAGATAAACATGACATGTCTTAGAAGTGCAATTTTGACAATATTTATATTTTTTCATGTAATCAAAATAGTATGTGGCGGTAAAGAAGTACATTATTTTTTTAGTAGTAGTAGTAATAGTATAGTTCAGGGTCTTTGTTATAAGCATATATTTTATCATCCTGGCATCTAATAAATCAATCAGTCTTGTAACTAAACAGGGCATTTTTGTTTGTCAGTTTTGTTCTGGGAGTCTGCCTTCTCTTGACATTAAAAACTCAATTTCTGAGTTAACAACTGCCTTGATTACCCACAGCCATGATAACACATACTTATCTTACATTCTGAAACATTAAAAGAGGAACATATTACTCCTTTTCATTCATACAACCTTTATTTAAGCTTGGAATATAGTGAGGTAGAGGCTTCTTTTGGCAACATAGCCAAGAAGCAACAACAACAGAAAAAAGTGATAAGAAAAATCAATAAGAGTAATTTAGTGAACTCTAAAAACTTGGAGACAACATTGAAGAAATTAAGCAAGGGCATAGAAGAAACAACCTTTATATGTGTGTGTGTATAAATAAATAAAAAAAATAAATATATATGTGTGTGTGTGTGTGTGTGTGTGTGTGTGTGTGTATATATATATATATATACACACACACACATACACATATATAAGAGGAAAGGCAATTGAGTGAAACAATAAAATCAATTAAGAGTAATTAAAAGCCAATGAAAAAACAAGCCATAATTAAAATATGGTGAAAATAAAGTTTTTATTGTGCTAGTGCAGAAAGTGTTTAGCATTCCAAGCTGCAGGGGCACGATGAATAAAACTGGATTTTCTGAGCTCAGTAAAAACAACTGGCACCAGCAATGTAATAAAATCATTACAGCATTTTTTAATGGGGTTTGAGCAGCACCAAAATAAATTAAAATCAATGTGAAGAGCATCAAAAGTAACTACGTGACTTTTCCCTGGTGCATTGATTGAAGTTGTTCTCCAGGCGTCTTCTTTGGATGATGTTTATTTTTTATTTTTTTGTATATTCTGGCTTTTCACATTTTTTCAAAAGTCTCAGAAAAATTCATTGTCAATAATAATTCAGAATTATACATTACTCCTATGAAGGAGTCATTTGTTAATGCATTTTGTTTGTTATTTGGTTTTTGGTTTTTAATCAAGGAAATTTTTATAGAATTTGGACCCTGAATCAAGTAAGAGATCCAGGATTGTTCATTTACTCATTTATTCATTCATTCACTCATTCATTCGTCTATTGGCCTTAGTGTCATCCACTTCCCTTACACCGATGGTCTTCGCAGAGGTCTGTGCTCTCATTGTCCTTCAGGTTCTTCATAAAATATAGAGGAAGAGTATAATTTCCCAGATACCAAAGATCAAACTGACAGCTCAGAAGTCCAAAAGGCCAAAGCTATTAAGTTCACAGGAAGTTAATATAAGAAGGTGGGCGGTGGTGGTTGCGGGGGGAGGCGTACATGCTCACAGTTTGGAGACTCCAACAAAAGAATTTTTTTGCATTTTGCTAAAAGCATAATATACATATTAAAATGCAATATCTCTTATCTTTGTCAACAAATGGAAAGATTGTTTTTTCATATTGTCTGAGTATCTGTAGCCTGATTTAGCTCATTTATTTAACCTCCACTGTATCTTAATATGAAATCAAAGTCAAACCGAAGCAAAAACATTTTTCTTGTTATCTTTTTGTTGTGCTGTTTTTTTTTTCTTCTTTTTTTTCTGATATTTCTTGGTCTTTGAACAGTTACTGTGTGATTGCAGCCAATAGTGTCATCACTGACTATGTGCAGGTTGTAGTACCTTTGTACATGACTGTTTCCTCTCTGTGGTTTAGTCTCAGGTCTGTGTGTTTCTGCAACACTTGTACCATACAAACACATACAAACACAGATCCACAAAGACAACAGTGGACAGTTAACATTATGAACCAACTCTGGTCATGAGTCAGCCACCACAGAGGATAAGGAAAACATTTTAAAAAGTGAAATATTTAATAGGTTAAGCTAAAATTGCCCATAGTGAATGTTTTTATTTAACCAAGTTAGTTTAGAACTGATTCTCATTTTCAGTAACGACCTGGACATATAGACAACCGTTGAGAGGGTCGTGGGAGCATATCCCCCCATATCCTAAGAGGCAGACAAAGATGAACAAACTATTTAGATTAACCAAAGGCGAGTTTAATGTTGTGTTTTTCTGAATGATACCCAGAGAGAACCCACCCAAACTCCACACAGAAAAGTCTCCCAGGGAATTGAACCCAAGACCTTTTTGCTCTGAAGGGATAGCACTATCCACTGCACCACCTAATGTGAGACTGATTGGTTATTCGTCTCTGTGTCAGCCCTGTGATGAACTGGTGACACATTCAGGGTCCTTTAAGGATTAGGTAGTTCAGAAGATGAATGAATGAATGAATGAATGAATGAATATTTCAAAGTCATTGTAATCCTTAGTTAAATGCAGTAAACACTATGATTATTGTAAACCTTTCTATATACATTTCTAAAACAGAACAATATCAGATGTTACAGCTTTAAGCCAGATGTGTCAAACAAACAAGAAAACCAATTGTTGTTTGGGGGAATACTCTGTTTGCTGCTCAGAGAAGGATTAATGCAGTCTGCTGCCACTAACACATGCTGACATCTCGTATCCAGTGGAAGTACCGTGCAGGGCCTTCTCCATCCATTCACCTCTTTAATGCTCTGTAATCACTAACTACTGTGAAGCTTTTTGTCTGCGCACACCAAATCAATGTATCCTTCCAGTGCTCAGCTCACATAATTCCAGCATGTTTTTCCTTTTTATCAGTTGGACAGGCTCTGCAAACTGGGTGCAACAACCAGCTTCCTGCTGCTTTTTGAAATAAATCTATCTAGATGGTTTCTGTTTTCAAAGGGGAGATGATTTTGCAATCAAGGACAACAAAACCATTACTCATCATAGTGGGCAAGACAGCAGTTTAAAGTTTTATTGAGGCTCGAGGTGTGCCTTTGTAAGCATGTCCTCTCAACAACCTTGGTCACTGAAAGCTTACAAAATTGAAGGGAAAGCAAGCTAGCTTTGAAATGTCTAGAAATGTTTTTCTGTTAATTATAGGCTCAAGGTTTTCCCCGGTGTGTGAAGTGTTTTGTTTTCCAACAGATAACACAGAAGACATACAAGAAAAGAATTAAATTTTTCAAGGCTTTGTGCACATTTTATTTTTTCCTGATGCTCTGTTTGCAGAAACAACCTTGTAGCCTTCCAGAAAGCAACATAGCAAACAATCATACATGTTTTATGAACATGAGTGCCCGATAAAAAATTCAGCTTTCCTTACCCAAACACCAAATTGTCATCGTGTCCTGTCCTATAAGCCCTGAGATCCTAACTTAGAGGACACGGTTCAGTTATTATTTACTTGAGTCTCATGTATGCACAACAACAGCAGTGTTGACAGCTCATGCCATCACGTCCTGACATTCATGCAGTGTCGCTCAGTTTGAGGGAGTTTCAGAGAGTCTCCTCGAGCATGTGGAGTGTGTGGGAGTCGGTATTGGCTCCTGGTGCAGTGCTCTGAGAAGTCAAAGCAAATATGGCTCTTGGCCACTGACTGACACATTCTGAGATGACTGTAAGGCAACATGCAGATCAAAACTCATACATGTAGGTTAGTAACCTGCTTATGCACCACCCCTTTAACTTTTACTATTGCTGCGTACTGTGAAATTTTGTACATATTAAGAATTTATTTTATTATCTTTTTAAATGTTTTTTTTTTTGCATATTTTTTATGGTAGTTTTATTCTATGCTACTTACTGCTTATATATTCTATTTTAGATTTTATTTTTTATCTTCTTATGCTACAAACGGAGACCTGGGTAACTACATTTTGTTCTATCATGCACCACTGATTAAATGACAATAAAACTGAGTCTGAGTAAGCCCCTCGAGAACATGAGAACATCCATGTGAACAAATGAAACCAGGTTAGGTGACCTCAGACCATCTGCTGATGGTCCCAGTCTCCATAAATCTATTGAAATGTACATTATAGCTGAGGGTAAACATTTTAGCTAAATACACCTAACCCCTTGTAGACTATTGAGGCGAATTTGACTCAGTATTCAACTGTTTTTGTTGTGAGGTGCTGCTCAACACTCTTTTTGAATGTAAATATTTTTCCTGGTTACCTATGATCCCTGACATTCATGGATCAATGTCAAAGCCCTACTTCAGCAACAGTGTTATTAAAAGTTCATGAGATTCTGCTGATATTAAGATCATTTTTGTTTGGATTGTTGACTGGAGGAATGGATCAGTAGCAGCATCTTTAAGATAATCTAAATACATGACTTTAAAAATGGTTTGATGACTATTATGCCAATCATGCCTAATCTCACTCATTTACACCATTGCCACTGTATGTGCTAATTTAAAATGAACAATCACTACTTAATTTAGCATCAGCAATAAATGATCATTTAATTTTTTTGAAATGATTAATAAATTTGGTCAGTTTTTCACAATTCCAGATGTGTCATTTGTGTATACTCCATCTGACATTTCAAACCACTCTAACGCTATAATCTCTGAACCGGAAATGTGTGAATGTGTTGAAATCATGTGGCCTCCGCTCCGATAGGTGGCGCTATGTACTCTTCCGGCTTATTAACGTACGCCGTCACAGACCACAATAGTAACAATAACGAGCTACTAAGTCATCAACCCAGAGGTAAAATGACATGACAATGCACAACGCAGCGAATTTGTACATATAATGTGCTTTTTGTTCGCTCTACTTTTTGTGCAGATGACCTCCAAGCCGGTATATATCGTAAGGCTGCGGCGCATGTGCAGACCATATAGTCCAATCCCTTCCGAGTTACAATCACACCCAGGTGTGTTAAAGGGATCTTGCCAGATTTTTGCCTTAATTAAACCGTTTCAGAGTACTTGTGATGGTTAAATGGCTTGTTATGGGTTGAATGGAAGCTCTCCGTCCACCCACTAGCGCCTTTGGGGCCGAATCTGCACTTGAAACTTCTCAGTACCGTCCCGGAGCCTAGATCTCGTCCAAGATCTCGTGTCTCGCGAGAAACGTCACGGTTTGCGGCACTACCACACAAACACACCTTTAGCCAGGTACCGCTGGCTAATTGTAAACACAAGCCATCCATGCCTTCATTTCACAGGTGTTTACAATGGCAGAGCCGGTACAGATAAATCCTCTATACTTTATGTGTTTCAGTGGATTTGTGCTCTTGATGATGCTACTGGTTGTAACAGTATTTATTCGTTTATGAACTTATTTTAAGAACGATGCCTAGATGCTTGTTGGCTAGTGCAGATGTTAGCATAATCACTAGTAATCCTGGCTGTTTGTGTCACGTAGGTGTATGTTTTGTTTACTAGATGGCCCTTTGTCTGCCTCCGGGGTGTGTTTTTTATTATTAGACAGATTTTTATCAATTGAATCTAGTTTTGGTCAGATGTATGTAGTTCATTATATGACCCTTGTCTAATTGGTTTGGTCTGAATACCGACTGGCATAATAATTAGCCTTGATGTTTGGTCTTAGCTGATGTTGTATGATACTTGTCTGTTGTACAGTAAATGTTAGCCCTGATATGATGGCGTGCTAATCGCTAATGGGGCCAGGACACAGTGATAGGTGGCAGCTGTTGATGTTTGTTAGCCTGTTAGCTCTTCAACTGTGCGGCTAAGATAGACAGATAGATCGCTTTATTAATCCCCAAATGGAGAAATTCAAATGCCATGGACTCATAACACTCATCACACAGAATAAAAAACACAACATCATTATGGACTCAGACCCCTGTAACATCAGTGCAACAGCCCAAGAGCAATTTCAAATAAAGTTCTCATTATAAAAACACACAACAGCAGGAACAAGAGTTCCTAAGATGTTCAGTAGAACACCGCAGCATCACCATTCGTTCATGAGCTAACTAACATTAGCGGTATGGTGCTAGCGGCTGCACACCGAGCCTCAGGGCACCGATTAGTTTATAAGCTGTGCGGCTAACGTTAGCCGCAGAGCAAAAGAGCAGCGTGAAGTGAAAACAAATGTCCGGCTAAAGTTTCCCATTCTGCTTCGTTCCAGTAACTATTTGATCACTATTTTTTTCCTTTCTTTTCGCCGGCTTAATTGAAAATAAATACACATGATTGACGGGGGAGAGTTACTGCTGGGTTTTACGAGGGTAAATATGTGCTACGAAACTGCAGGGGGAGCTCCGCTGAGAAAAATGCTAGAAAAACAGTGAAGAAGAACCAAAATGGTAAAATCCTGCCAAGTTCCGCTTTAACGTTGACAAGAGGCTAAATTAATTAGTGCACTTTTACAGTTTGTTTCTGCAGTCGATTGCAGTTTAAATATCTTAAATACTGTGTCACCTTTTTTTTTTTTTTTTGCTTGATGCTGAGCTGTGTATTATAATAAATCATCACTATTTTACCTGCCCCTGAACTGAACAATGCAGACAAAGGGTTGTCAAATGAAACACAAAGTGTAATAAGAGCTTTATTTTATTGCACTGGAATCTATAAAGACCCAGAACTAGTTTTATTTTGCTATAACTTAATTTTTTCATTTCACTTCATTTTTATCCCTCTGTCTCTTATCAGCTTGATCCACTTCCTCTGCTCTTTATCATCACATTTAAAGTGGTAGGATGATAACTGGATGTGTTTTATCAATTCAGGGACAGAACTGGAGCAGATTGGGAATGAACAGATGTGGACCCAAAGTTGGAAGTGACATCACAACTTAACTGAATAGGTAAAATTTCCACTGAAACCAGCATTAATCACCATTGTGTTCTGACACCAATTAAAATGTATAAAAGCTAAATGTTTTTACTTCACACCTTCCATAACATTATTAAATCACAGAAAAGTGGCCTATAGTTAAACCTTTTTTGTCAGATTGTTGCCACTATTTAAAGTAGGGTTGTCAAACATGCCACGCGTGGGCCAAACCCGGCCCACCAAAGGCCTCAGTCCGGCCCACGGGGTGAATTTGCAAAGTGCAAAAACTACACTGAAGATATTAACAGTCAAGGGTGTTGAACTTGTTTTAATTCAGGTTCCACATACAGACCAATTGTGATCCTATGTGAAATAATAGCATATTAACCTATAAATAATGACTCCAAATTTTCTTCTTGGCTTATTGTGAAAAATATAATATTTCATTATGCCTAGAAATAAATGACAACTCAATTTTTTTCCTCTTTGCTTCAGTATAAAAAAGTCATTAAGTTATGATAATATTTACATCAACAAACTATCCTTTATAACGTGAATAGCATGAACAGATATGAACCTTAAATCTCTAAAGAAACTATGAGCAGTTTTTCCAGTATTCAGCCTGTTACTTAATATGTTGTGCGTTTGTAGATCCAATCCGTAATGCACATGTATTAATGATAAATTGAGGCATGATATTGTTAAAATTGCACTTTTTCTTAAGAAATTTCTGTTTTTTTCAGGTTATTCACATCTTTTTTTTTGTGAGGGGGTATTTTGTAAAGGTAAATATTTTCATAATTTAATGTTATTTTTTTGCACTAAGATAACGTGAAACATTTGGAGTTGTCATTATTTAATATGCAATTATTTTACTGATCTGGCCCACTTGAGATCATACTAGGCTGAATGTGGCCCCTGAACTAAAATGACTTTGACACCTCTGATTTAAAGAGTAGCTTTTATCTTAAACTTCTGTGGTTGATCCAAAGTACCATCTTTGGAGGTATGATTTACTTATCTATTCCTACACAGACTTGAGTCATGTCAAAATATGCCTGTTTCACAGTGTGGATAGAGATCTTTGGATTACAAGCCTTATCTGTCTTATCTGACCTGAGAATGTTCCTCTAAAAGGTAAGGTCTTCGACACGGTGTTCATTTTAACGCTTAAGTCTTGTTTTTTTAAGCTTTTGTTGATTTCCTCCTTGGGGAAGGTCTTTCAGGTTCTGACCACACAACACTCATTACTGTTAGCCTACCTCCAACATTTTTACCTGTTCTGTTGTTCCGGGATGCTTTTGAAATCATTGCACCAAAATCTGTTAATCTGTGCGAGTCAGAGATCCTTGATCTTCTGTTTTAATGACTCTGTAGAGCGGTTGGTGCTCCTTGCTGTTGCTCTGTGCAAGATGCCAGGAAAGACCCAGTTTTTAAAAATGCTTTCTGATGGGGCTATGCTTCAATATCTGTGTAATGACATGTAAATGCATGTCTGAGAGGGTGAAAATGTGGTTTTTAGTCCATTGCCACCTTCACAGCAGGCCTGGGAAGCTCAGCCTGCTTTGATGTTTCTGTGGTTCGTGATCTGTTCATATCTTCGTGTCGAAGTGCGTAGGCTCCTACATCTACATCACTAACGTAAAAGTGTCTATTGAACTGAATCACAAACAGCTGTGTTAATCACATCAGCTAATAAATAAGATGGTGTCCATGTGATGGAAAACTAATTGGTTTCAGTTACCTGTAGGCAAGACACTTCAGGTACGAAAAGATAGATAACTGCAAGATATACTCAAGGTGGAAAATTTATAAGGTTAAAATGATCCATTTTTAATGAGGTGAAAATATATCGGGTGAAATAAGTCACCATGTGGTAGGTCTCCAAGTAGATAGTTTAATTTTTCAGAACATTCTTTTATGAGGGCTGTGTTTTCATTAAAACGGTTGTCTGCAGAGAGAAAACCATAATGCAAAGATACAGTGCTCTATGAACATTAAACAATCCAAAAGATGGGATAAGATTAATGTGATAGCATCTGAAGACAAAAGCACATTTTCTCTCCCAACAGTAGAGTAAACAAGATTGTCTGTCTTCACTCAGGTCTTTTTATACGTCTAAAGATGATGCCCTTGTAACAGAAAAAAGGCAATACTGTAGTTTTTTGTTTGAAATTTATATCACGATTTGGTTTTTAGTCTTAATTAAGTACTAATATTCAAGTATGGCCAAAAGTATCATTAGACTGTTCAGAATTAAGAGTCCTGAAGTTAGGCCAAAGATTGCACTTTATTGGATTATAGTAATATGCACCCAATCTATTCACACAAATGGTCCAGGAGGTTCATGTGAGGGAGTAGAGAGTCACCCTGCCAGTCTCCCACAAGGAAACCTAACACCACAGAGCCTTTGACCAAAGTGTCAGAAAGTGACAATATGGAATGCAAACCACTAAGAAACAACTTTTAGAGACAAAATGATAAAATCTAGAATTACTACTGGACACAACTCTAAATGAAAAGAATGAGTTTGATCCTGAAATGGCCGTGTTTATCCTACTCATGTGGGTTTGTTTATGAGGATTATGAACATATAAAATTATTATGTGACGTTATTATCTTTGCAAGTTACTATTTGTTGATCCACGATTTAGACGAAACAGTAACAGTTCTGACTTTGTTTGGACGATTCCAAACAGATCTTTAGTTCAGCTACTGACAACACAAACTGTACAGAAAACAGGTGATTTATGGTTTTACTGCAGCTGTTTTCTGTCTAAAAACAGAACTAAGCTGACAGAGCTATAATGTAAACCATCAGCAGACACAGCATGTGAAGGTTCTAACTGTTATTTTGACAGTCAGTCAAAATAACGGCTGTGTGTTTTTATTTGAAGAAGAAAACATGATGATACAGATGTGTGTAAACTTTATATATACTTTATGTATACTTTGTTCAGTGAGTAATACAGTCTGTGGAGGTACAGCATTAATTTTACCCATTATGAAAGATTACTATTACTTGTATTTCTATCATAATGATGCATTTCAACTTCCTATTTTCTCTTTTAGATGTTGTATCTGCTGTGATGTGATACACTACAGATACATCCCTTTTAATCTAAATTGTAGTTAGGTCTCTTATCGAAATGGTGTGTGTATACATATTCTTTTCAGTTGTTGACATGTAGACTCGACTGAAGATGAGGTTTTGTGCCAACTCTCTGAAATTCCATCACTCCTTAGATGGATTAGATTTTTTTAATATAGCTTTATGACTTAAAATGCAATGATACCAGCCAGATTTCTCGTGTCTTTTGGATCGTCTGATATTCCTGGAGCACTGATCATTGTCTCACGGCTTTTCTTTGCCTTTTTTGCCTGCCATTTGCTGCAGGTGATAGAGTCGGGAAGGAAATGCCCCTTTTTCCTGTGATACTTTGCCAAAGAAGAAATGTGGGATCAAAGCGCTTGCCCTCATAAGAGAATGTATTAAAAAAAAATTAAATTATCCACTCGGAGCCCTACCACATGCAGACTTTTCTCATCTCATATCCTCACCTCATCCAAGATATATTAACACAAATTTAATATAGCAGATATGGCTTTTCAAAAGTGAAGTCAGTTGCCTACAGGTGACTGAAACCAATTAGTTTTATGGTCATGCATGCCTCTGTTGGATTGAAGTTGAAGAGAATCCCATCAAAAGTTAAATCATCTATTTGAAGTCCAGGTATTGCAAGCCTCTAAATCTTTTTGTGGCATTTAGTAATGCACAATTGCAATACGTAAGAAAACTGCAGACTTGCATTATTAAAAGCAGTTGCTCCTGGTTGTGATCATGGTTGTAAAGTATGGTTCACAAACGAGGTAGAAACAAGCAAACACACTCACAGATGGACTTAATGGGAACTGTTGGCAGCATCTCTTACATGGCTGAGAAAGTGAAGGTTTACAGCCTCTGTAGGAGTCAACATCTTGTCAGGGTCTATCGGCAGCAAGCACTCTGCAAGAGGGTGATAACCCCGAGCCTTTTTCTCAGCCAACATGTCCAGCTTAATCATCAGTGAGATTTTGACCTAGAGGAGGGAACGCAAAGAAAGCAAATAAACTCTCAGCTGTACAAACAAACTGCAGCATGTATGGCATGTGTGATCGAATTTGTTTGGTCTTGGATGCCTTCAAAGTGAGAAATATGCTAAACAAGCTCTTAAAAGTACAAACAAGCTGCTTGTTTTTTGTTTTTTTTTTGCAGAGCTCATGGCATGTCTGATCTAACTAATTTGTTTGTTGTTGGATGTCGTCAAAGATGGAATTATATTAAAGAAAATCCTCTTTATTGCTAGATATATTGTATAGCATTAAAAGTTTGACCTGCATTTTTGGAGCTTTCATCCACATCACAATTGCACAATTTTGTTCTGTTCAGTGGTAGTTTATTACCCTACCCCTGAAGAGGAGGCAACGGGTATTGTTTTTGGTTTGGTTTGTTTGTTTGTTGGTTTTAATCTTTATTTTGAACATGTAGACAGTGAAATTAAAAAAAAGTGTTTGTTAACACTTTAGCGCAAAACTGTAGGTTGAATTCATACTAAATTAGGTTTATAGATTGCCAGTGACCCAAAATAGATCTCATTATATTTTGGGAAAAGTAGGTCAGAGTTACAATTTTTATGAATTTTAAAATTTTTTTTCCATTTACTTATTATGGGCAAAATTTTAAATGTCTGTAGCAGCAAAACTATTGGGTGAATTCATACCAAATTTGGTGTATACATTGCCAATGATGCAGAATAGATGTCAGTACATTTTGGGAAAAGAAGGCCAAAGTTTCAAATTTTTATGAATTTTATTATATCTTTTTTTTCCCCCCACTTACCTGTAATGGGTGAAAATTTACATGTCTGTAGCAGAAAAACTATCGGTTGTATTCATACCAAATTGACTTTAGAGAATGCTAGTGTCCCAGAATGGATCTCATTACATTTCAGGAACAGTAGGTCAAAGTTCACATTTTTTATGAATTTTTAAAATCTTCCCATTTACTTGTAATGGGTGAAATACGTGTGAGGCAGGGTTTGTTGTGCCTGGCACCAAGATTTAATTTGCTTAAAGGAACAATTTGTAATATTTGGAGTTTCAAACATTTAACATCTAGAAGACCCAGAGAAAGAAGACAGAACAGTTTTAATATTCTTCCAAGGACTTCAAGGAGCAACATCTGACACAAGAATTTGTGATCAATAAAGTTCTCTTCTATTATTCTCATTTTATATAGAAGCAGAAAACCACTGTAGATGGTTCTGCAGGTGATAACATGGAAAATGACTGGTGAACTCACAAAGTGGTAAACTTCTCAAATATAGTACATTTCTGAGTCTTAATCTTACAAATTGCCCCATGTATGACCTTCTAGTTCATGTTCCATTTTAGAGAAAATGCTCAGTATGTGAGATTTTCCTGCTCACATGCGTGGATGAAGTTTGTATTGTGAAGAAAGATGGTTATTTGACTCTTATTTTACTCAACTACTGTTGTACGTTACAGGTAGCTGCTGTAACTGATAAAGGACTCTGATCAACCACTAAGGTAGACCAATTTATGCCTGTTTACATTAATGCAGGTATTTTTGCAAAATGGAAGAATTTTAGAAACTCCTGTTGTGTGTATTTGTGTGGACAAGGAAAATGAAGAAAATGGAAAACACTGGCTTTTTGCACATGTGCAATGTTGCTTTGTGTAATAAAACTGCAACTGAAACATCAAATATAGATTGTATATTGTCAGTGTAAAATTATTGAAATTAATTGAAATATAATTATTGTGTTCCAGCCCCCCCAAAACCACCCAAAAATCCTTTTTTAAGGGTTTTTAAAACAGAAAAAGTGTAGTTGGGGGAAAAAACATAACAATTATAAAAACATAATAAAAGGGAATACAAAAGAAATAACCTTGTTTTATTAACTTATTTACCTTAAAGCCATATGTTTGACACCCCTGATGTATATCGACAAAAAATTGTGAAAATACTGTAAAATCTGAGCTTTTCTTACCTGTACTGAATTATTGAAACGATTATGTCTTTGTGCACAGCACGAAAAACAGTTAAACACTTGACATTTTAGTGCTCTACTCTACTTTTCACCCGACATTATCATCTAGTATAGGTGTTGGTTATTGAGTAGACTATTAGTTTAGATGGTTGTGAATAGGGTGGGGTTATGTTTGTGTTGCAGGGTTTCTGCAGGTCATTAAAAAGTATTAAAGGTCATTAAATAGATTTTGTGAAAATGAAGGCCTTAAGTGGCATTAAAAAGCATTCAATTCTATGTCCAGAGGCATTAAAATAAAAAATCAAATACACTTGATGGAAAAAAAGCATTGTTATTCATGATTTATTTTGATTATATAAACATTTAATAATTTTGATTGGAAGTATAGTGTGATGATTGACAGGCGGAACCCTTTAATTGGCTGTTGTTTATGGCTAATACACAAAGTCACAACACCGGATGTTTGGAATGCAATGTGCTGTGAGCGTGCTCATGGCGTGGCGAAAGAGTGGAGAGAATATTAGCAAATGTCAGAAAATTGCAAATTTCAGCAGAAGTGATTGGAGGAGGAACTATTTAGATTCTGGTTAAAGCCTGTCGACAGTAAACCGTCATAAAACTATATATTAAATTGCATCTGTAGTTGGACATGGGCATTACATTTGTTTAAAATGGCATTAAAAAGCATCCAATTAGATTTACTGATTCCTGCAGAAACCCTGTGTTGTGTCTTGCTGCTCATCAGAGTGAGTTCAGGTTGGGGTGATGAGGTCCTTAGCATGGTGGGCACAGCAGGAGCAGTGAAGGAAAGGGCAGGGAGGTCTCTGTAGCCTTTGACATTCTGTTTGAATAAATGCATTAATGCTTAGGACTGGCCATATGTTTGGTGGATGTCAGCAGAGGTCAAATTATATCCATGTTTGTTTCTGTATGCTCACATTTTATGTTGTTCACCCCTCCTCTTGCCTGTGCAGATGGCAGGATCCATGTAGTGAGAGCATAAAGGTCATTCACCATGAGGCTGCATTTGGTAGTTTTATTACCGTACTATTATTATTTGTTTTTAATCTTCTTGTTTGTTTGAGGCCAGTTGGGTCGTTTTCTTCTGTTTCATTAAGAATGTCTGTTAATAAAACATCCTCTCATCAACATCCTCTAACCACTTATAAATGTGTAATGTTGCAGATACTCTTAATAGTAAAATGTGAAATATGAGTGCACGAATACAAGGACAAAGAAAGAGGAATGTAATAGCCTACAACTTAAGAAAATATTCAGAAAAAGAAGAATATATAGTACTTCAGTTTCAGTTTTATTGCAGTTTACCAGATGGAATAATTGCCCAAGAAGATGATGTAATGAGATGTCGTCCAGGTCAGTCTATTGACTCAAAATGTCTCAGAGATATTATACAATCCAAAACTAACACTTCTAATCAAGTAAGGTCTCTAGTGCCTAACTTTTACATAAAGTGTGATTTTACTTCCCTTACTGATGTAAAGCTGAATACTTCTTCCTCCACTACATCATCATAAATATATTATGTTTGGTAATAATATGGTACTTACCCTGTTCCGTTTTTTTCCAAACGCTTAGATTTGTCTGTCTCTTAGACGGTTTGTCACATTTATATCAAGAGGCTTTTTATTAAAATGGGATCCATCAAAGAAGATGGGGTAAAAATCAATAATGATTTTCTTTCCCATAGTCTGGTGATTTTATTTCAAAAGCAACCTGTAATGTACAGTAAATGTCAACACCAGGTATTATTGAGTAATCCAATCTAGTATATTGGGGTACATCCTGTACCACCAGACATCGATCTTCAGGGAATTTTTACTCGTTATATGAGTTTTTATACCCAGCACCATCTCATACAATGCTGAACTGAACCACACTGACCCTTAGAAGTGGATATGTTATTGTTTGGGGCATTTGTCAGATCAACCAGGGCTAAAGCAACAAGATGAGCACAATTCTGTAAAATGAGATTGGGAACATTACAATCTGATGGATGGATTTTTATGACGAGCCACTGAAAAATGGAGTTTGTACGTCCTCCTTCTAACATCAAATTGTGGAAATACTCCACTGCAAGTAAAAGGCCTGTCTTCAAAAGCTTATTTAAATAATGCAGAATAATGTCCCCTGTGATTTGTGCATTAATGCTGCAACTAATGATAATTATTTTAATGGCTTAGATTTCGTGGGCTTTTTCTGTGTGAATGAACCTGCTGATCATTTTCCCCATTATTCAACTAATTGTTTGTCTGTAGCTTATGGCAAAATTGTATGAATGCTGTCCTAGTTAAGTTAGAGGGCCAGGGTAACATTCATTGGGTTTGTCCAGACATCAGAATGTTATATTTAAAAAAAAAACAGATATTTATTACAATTTTTGAAAAGAAAACTGGCAAAGTCTCACATTTAAGATGCGAGAACCATGATTGTTTTACTTTAATGAGTGAAACTGATGAAATTCCAGCCAATCCACTAATTGATTGGCATTTTAAGACCAACGTATTTCTGTGGTGACTTCCAAGTGCATTTTCCCTACATTTATTCTTTCCTAAATGATTAGTCACCATTTATTGTATTATCCTATGCATTTTGCATTTTTAAATGAAAAGGTATTTTCTATATTCAATTTACTGATTGTGTAGATGTTCAGAACTGCTCAGTGTAAATGTAAAGGGTATTATATCAGAAGAGAAAACTGAAAAAAGAGGCTTTTTCAGCAAAGTATATCATTAACTGATAGAAAAACATGTCTCCAACCACTGTCATTTATCAGACTATTTGGTTTTATAGGTGAATCAGTGTTGCAGAAGATGGTGCCAAATGGGTCATATCTGAAAACCATGAGAAGATGACAAAATGCATTTTACCTCATTTATTTACATGCATTGATAGTATTAATGGTTCAAAAGTTATTAACTATTTTTGATCAGTAGATTATTTTGGTTGCAGGTGGCTGTTTAGGATTTTTGGGGTTCATCTTTTCTGCTGTACCTGTATAATCTTCTTGGTAGTTTCATTCACTACATCATAATACTGTTTAATGAACCCTTAATATATTTTGTGTGGTAGACAAACACTGCAGAGTAAATGTATTTATCCAGGAAGGTCCCATAGATGATCTCCATTACCAGGGATTTACAGTCAGCCTCACATAGAAGACAATTCCACATATAAAACACACCGAACATAAAAACAACATAAAGTAGTAGTAAAAGAAGAATAAAAGAGAGCTAACATAATCATGCAGCACAAACTACAATATTTGCCCCTGAGATGTAGTAAAACTGCATAAAATGGAAATGACAGTACTTCAAATTTGTGCTTAAACACAGTACTTTAGTAAAAGTACTTGTTTTTATTCCATCAGTGTGTTTGATCTGCCTGTAGGTCATAACACATCATCATGTATGAGCAAACACAGTATGATCTTACTCTTGAAGTCATATTTTGTATAATTTATACATCATACACGATTCACCTCCTACAGAGCTACTGCAGGACATGTATATTAACTCTTCACTGTCCAACTGAATCATTCCCTTACTCTTGCTGTATGGTGATGATATTCCCATTCACCAGACTTATATCTTCAAGTTTTATTATTTATGATTTAAGTTTTACTGTTTTATCACCACTGTTTATTGTTGATTCTTGGCCATATTATAAACGAGGACACTCCCTCAGTATAAGTATATTATGGGAGTCGATAAAGGTTGAATGAATTTTAAAGCTTTGAGGAGCTGGGTCATCAACTTCATGCATGTTGTCATTATTGTCTCCCTGTATGTGTGACTATATAAAGCATAAAATGAGCTTTTTGTTCTCAGGTGAGATGCAGCTATAAGTAATTTCATATCGAAAAAACATTGTGTACTAAATTGCCAGTTTTGTGTAACATGGCTAAGTGTAAATGAGTGTATTTACTGGGCTATGATTAAAGTATTGATCCAAGGAAAATGGGGTTGTTGCAATGGGATCTCTTATAATGTTAGTACAGAGGTAAAGTACAGTTTACAGGCATTAGACATAACATACAGACACACTAAATAATAATTAAGAATTATACTGTCAAATGAGAACTTTGTCTCTGTAATGTGAAACTAAAGAAAGGCCTTTGTTTTTATCGTTTTAGAAATAATCCAATGGGTTTGTGAAGGGTTTTCCAGAAGGAAAGGAACGGCTAATGTTTCCACTTTATCCTCAAATGTGAAAATTAAAGAATGATAATCTTGTGTTTGCAAGAAACAGACACTTTGTGCAAAAACAAGTTTTATTTATATTAATTTTCACATAAAATTGAAAACTTAGAGGTGTCTGTTCTGAGAATAGCAGTAGGTCAACATATTTACACCAATCTTCCCACATCCACTCAAATGAAATCTTTAGTAATATTGAGAAGATGAGTACTACTAACTATATTAAACTATACTCAAGTGGCTTTTCCTGATTTGAACTGACATGAAATTTTACCTACAGAAGGAACTGTAATAGACAGCTGAAGCCTAGCCTGTTCCAGTGGTGCCCCATGGGACCCTATTTTGGAAGAGATTCTATCACAGTCAATGGTGAAAAACAAGTAATTTTTGGATTTTATTCCATTATGACATATTTGTCAGTTTAAAATATCATTTTACAAGTCAAGAAAGTTTGTGGTAAAAGTAATGAACTATCGACTGTGTTGCATCACTTTCACCACAGGTAAAGTATGCCAAGGTAACGGTCATGACATGTATAACATGCGACAAGAAATCCAGTCCATTGAGCTGTTTGACAAAAAAAAAACAAAACACTGTTTTACATTCTTAGCCACAAATCCTGACTTTATTTTTGTTAATACCACAATTGTAAGAACTCAGCACAAACGTAGTAAATGATATTACTGCGCCGACGTCAAAGTGCTCCCAAGTGTTATTCCGCCATACATTATAGTTATCCTTTTTATCTGCTTAGAAAATTGCAAGGTTTTATTTTGTGTAACCATACTTGGGTCGTGTAACTACTCACGTAACCGTATTTAAATAGGGAAAACGTGGAAGTGCTTGGTCGCTTCTAACTTGACCCCCGTTTGGATCCTAATGAATGTACTGGGCTAAGCTAAATGCTAGCCAAGTAACGCCACGCGCCAGGGCCATTGCGTGCACGCACGAAGATGAGAGAGGCACGCATCAACTTGTCTAAGTATGGAAAAACGGCAGCGTGTTCCTTTAAAGTCAGAACAAGCATCGCAATAAAGTGCTTTACAGACTTCTTAACATCCAGAAAGCCCATAAAGATGTAATGGTGATGCTTCATATATGTAGTGGTGCTTGAACACACCTGAATGAAGTCCTGACACTTTTCTTTTTCGTCTGCTTGGAAAAACTCTATTCGTATTATCTGGTAGTCTGCACGGTGCACACTGCGGTGAAATGTATTTGCTGAGAAACATTACAAGACTGTAGATGAGCTTGTTTATTAGCATATAAAGTGGGGAAGTGAGCCCCGATCAGAGGTGATCACTCAAAACACTATTTGGAAACACATTCCAATGCAAGAAATAATGCACTTACATCTGTCAACATGGGATCATATCATGACAAACAAGTGGGAGTCATCTTCAACACACCTGAGTGAAAGCAGATTTGGATAAATAAGAATTTGTGGTGCATTTGGAGTTGAATTATTTTACTCTTGACAAAATTAATAGACGAAAAGTCCCAATATTCATTAAATTGTAGACACAGATGTGATGAGATGAACTTCCTCTGAGCGCTGTCGTCATCCTGAGGATTAAAAAGTCAGGTTCATGCTGAGGTGATGGACTACAGATCCTTTCCACCACATTAATCACTTCTTGGATTTCTATGAATAATTTCAGCGCTCTTATGTGAAGTAGTACTTTTAATTCTGTTACTCATAAGTATCATCAAACAACACAAGCTACCTGCAGGGTAGAGTCCATACTTAGCGGGTAAATGATCTGGAAACAATATAAACATTTATTGTGTTTTAGAGGCAATAAATCACCACAGAAAGCAACGTGGCTGTGCTGCTCTGTGAAGACAATAACTGAGAAGAGCAGCTTAAGTCAATAATAGCCTATTGTATCATGTAGTGCAGTTCTTTTTTATTATTACTTGTCCTCATTTGTTTTGAACGATTCCGGTAATTGACTATTGGAAATGGAATCATTGCATTAAGTGTTAAATATTTATTCACTCTGCTCGCTACTTTTTACATACTTTGGCCTGACTGTCTCCTGTTGGGACTAATCTACAGCCCACTTACCAGAGTGGTTTGCTTATGCCGCGTTTCCACCACATGATACCGGCTTGACTTCACTCAACTCGACTCCGGTACCAGGTACTATTCCTGCAGACTGTTTCCATCACAGGACAGCACTGACTTTAGAGTACCCGGATGTCATAGTGACGCTGTATGTAACTTTTGTGACGTCTGCTCAGAGAGTTGCTGATAAACTCGCTCGTTGTGTTGCTCTGTCAAGCTCACGCTGAATATCCTGAATCTCCTCGACCAACCACGGTGTCATTTTGAGGGTCGTCATCATGGATTAGCCTATCTTTATATTTACTATAAACTTCCGAATGTTTTTTTTTTTAAAAAGGCGGGTCACGCATTGATGACGAAATGACACAGAGCCAACTCTCTGACCAATCAGTGGTCTGCAGTGTTTACACGTCACATTTTAGTATTCCTTCACCCATTGGAACCTTGGCCAGGCAAGTACTAAAAAAGTAATACCGGGTACCAGATTCCAGGTTCTTTTACAGAAACGCAAAGAGGTTGAGCCAAGTGAACTGGCACCACGTAGTAGAAACGTGACATTAAAAACACAAACCACAGTGTGGAAAAAGGATCAAACTGTCTGATTGAATCGAAGCTCTGTGTTTTTTTTTACATATAACATTGTGTTTTTTGTAAAAACTCTCATAACATAACTAAGGAATGTTACTTTTGGAAAGTATTGGTTTCAAACAGCTGGTTACTCTGTTAAAAATGTAATAAATAATGTAATTCATCAACTTATTGCATTTTTTACCTTTTGTTTAAACTGTGCAGTAAAAGAATCTTGATTTTAAAGGATGGTTGTCAAAGAAATCACTAGAAGTAAAGTATTGTTGTGTATTATATCATGTGTGCTGTAATTAATATGGTAAATATATGAATTTGTTTGGAAAAACTAACATCTAATATTGTGGTCAGGATGTAAAGTCCTAAATATCTAGAAACTAGGGGTGTGACGAGAGCTCATGCCACAAGATCTCGTGAAATTAAATCGTAACGATATTTCTTGTTTAAAGCTATACTGTACGATCTGGCATTTTTGTAGTTTTCTTTTGTAATTGCAAAATGCTCCTAATAAGTGTGTCAAAATCTAAAAGAAATCCACCAGGTTTTGAAACTCAAAAATCTTTAACTTTCATGTCTTTCTGATAAAAGTCTGACCAATCATTTTATTCAGACCAAATAAAATGATTGGCCGAGCTTCCTGTCTGTCATCCATTTCTGCATTCTGCATCAGTTACTGGTGCCTCTGCATCTAGCTCCATTGACCTGTTTCACTCATGCCACTCCTACTGTCAAGGAGTGTGAATGGACAGGACCTAAATGCATGGTGCCGAAGGGAAAAAACTGATTTATTAACAGAAACAACAACTAAGGGGAACAAACAGAACAACCCGATTGCAGAAGTCAGAGTCTGGTGAATAAAGGATGGTGATAAAATCCAGGTTATTGTGGGGTGATGGTGCACCTGCAGAGTGAAACTGTGAGGTACATGGGGGGGGTGTTGTATGACCAGGGGGGATAATTTGTAAGACCGGGGTTCTCCATAAGTCTCTCTCTCAAATTGCACTTAGTACGCATGAGGTACGCACAGGCTGCAGGCGCCAATGTGATGAGGTGCAGTGAAGACAGTGATCCAGCGCTGCACAGCCACAGACAACACCCTTAAATACAGCTTCTAATGAAGAAGAAGCCACAGCTGTGCAGCACGCAGCAGGTGGATGATGGTGTGTCTGATTGCTGAGGGAGGGGTCCGCGGCCACGCCGGAGCGGACCGTGACTCTTCCACCTCTACCTCCGTTTCTCACTGCATGCGTCAGGGGAAGAGGGGAGAGATGGTCAGGCAGGGGGAAGTGGGCAGGACTTTGGAGGGAGGCGGGTTGTTCATGTTCAAATTTTTACTAAGTGCTGTGCGACATGCCAGATCGATAGGTATAGTTTTAAGTGAAAAGCTGTCTCGCAGGCACAGGGCAGAAGCATATCAGACTGTGAGCTGTCCAGACTTCTAGGTACGAGGTAGGTGAGGTATGTTGCAGTACTTACCAAGAACCCTCCCCGTGGAAATAATAAATGAGAACCGAGTAACAGACAAGTCACTGACAATATGTAAGCACTATAAGAAAATAGTACCGTACACCGCAGCTAACACTAGTACTATGCAGACACATACAGAACCATCACAGCTCGCTTCTAAAATCCACTGCACCTGTGATTAAAACAGCTAAAGGCCAGACAACACTGACAGATGCCTTTGCTCCTAAATTCCCAGAGTTAAGCACCAGAGCCAGGGCAATAATAAGAGACATCGGCGTTTTCATTGCAGCTGATATGAGGCCATTTTACGATTTTGCACATATTGTTTGCACTTTAAAAAAAATAAATATTTAATTTTATTTGTGGAAAGAAGTTCAACAGTTAAAAGCTCATGCTTAAGTCATGCATGGAGGCAAGTTATAAAACGTTTCAAAATGCACCTACATTTTTTTGTAACTGTTAAATTAAAAAAAAGTCTGTCCAGTCATATATTTTTTTGTTTTGGTTTTCTTAAATGTAATGTGAAATATCGTCTCATCTCATTCTTGTGAGCCCAGTATCTTGTATCGTCTCATCTTGTGAGCTGAGTGTATCATCACACCCCTACTAGAAATGAATTTAAATTTACCAAGTCCATAGAGATTTCTTCTCTAAATCTCTAGCTAAAAGTTTAGATAGTTCATTTAGTTCAATTTTCATGAAATGTATTAATAGAAGTACTTTTTGATGGTATACTTTGTAATGTCATAATCAGTAAAAATGCAAACGACATTGACCCATGGATCCATCTCCCGTACGTGTTGTGCTGATCTTCCTTTACTGAAGTTTATGCACTGGTTTAAACATACATTATATGACCTATGTTTGAGGTTTTAAATGTGCAATAATACACATGCATGTTTGGAGTGTGACACCATTGTTTTGTCATGCCTTTGTTAACTCTGTCCTCAGAGAGTTTTATAAAAAATCTTTACTGGAAAACTTTTTTTTTTAAACAAATCTCAATTTTTGCAACCTACAGTAAAATTTAAATAGAAATAAAGTATGAATAGGCGTGATAGGGCATAGAGTCTACAGGGGTCACTGTAAATCATGATAAATCATTAAAATCGCAGTCTATTTTCCAAATAGACAAGGGTATTAGAACAAGTCAAAGGAACTAAAACATGAAAAGCAATACAAAAAACAAACAAATAAAAAAAAACATCAATGATCAAGCTCTAAACTCCGCATACCACAATTCTGATTCCCACAGATGTAAATTATGTATTTGCACATTATGACTTTTGATCCAGATAAAACCTAATGGTAGATATAAACTGGGTGCTACCTTCAGTTTTTGGCACAACAGGAAGGTTTATCTGTGCTCAGTTGGCTGCAGAATATGTAACATCTGTGTAGTCTGCAAAAGAAATTAAACACACTATGGAAAGACTTCAAGTGTAAGTTTGACACCAAAATCTGACTTAATAAATAAAGGATATACATATACACCTAAACAACCCAAAAAGAAAAATGTATTGTAATATCACGCCATTTGGCAAGTATGTGGTGTTCTTGGTGTTGTACTAGACACTGCTGACACCATTCCTTCACAAATTATTCCCTTTTTTGTGCTGATGGTTGCTGACACTGTCTTAGACACCAATCTGGAATGCATTAAATGTGAAATTGGGTTGAAATGTGTTGCCTGCAAGTGCAAGTTCGCAAAAAAAAAAAAAAAACCCAAAACAAACAAACAAGGTACGTGAGGTTTATTTGACTCCATTTGGTAAAAATGGGACTGGGCCAGTGATTTCTCCATGGGATTCATATGTTGTCTGTGTTTTTTGTGTAGAATGTAGAAGCCATTTAAAGTTTTCAAACTGCCTTATGCATTATTAATATGTACTCACTGGTAATGGTGGAAGTAGAGCAGAGGTGGTGCTGTGTTTTACTCCAAATGTTACTGAGCTGAAGCCCCGAGGTTTCACTCACTGAAATCAACCTTCTTCTCTGTTTACAGATTTCCAATGCAAATTTTGATGTTTTTCTTTGCAGATGCCTGTGAAAATGAACACTTTGACTGCAGCTGAAGTACTTTCAGGTTACACTGTTTCTTAAGAAGTTTAAAAGATCTCTACTTTGCCATCTCATATTTCCAGCTCATGCATTTGTGTGTGAATGACAAAAAAAAAAAAAACATGAAAAAAGCCAGCAGCAGAGTCCCTTATTCTACTAATGGTAAAAGTAAAAGACCTTTTGGCCTGTTTTGGTGCATACCCATGTTCATATTTAACTTGTTAAGCACAGACTGAAAAGGATGACTCATCTCAACATCATCTTCCTATGGCTTAATGTTTCACTTGTACTCGTGTATCTCGTGTTCACCATTTTAATGAGTGTTGTTATATGAATGTTATTTCAAAAAACAGAAATGTGCTGAGAAATATAAGCATCACTGTGCTTCTCCCAAAAACTGCACGTTCCATGTGTACTTTTGTGTTGACATACCATCTGTAAATCTTCCGTTTTTCAAAAACTGTAATCTCAGATATTTGCTAAATAAACTGGTTGGCTAAAAAAAAAAGTTGCACATGCAATATTTCACTGCACCACCTTTGGTTTTGATTACAGGAGACATTCACTTTGACATCTTTTTTGCCACATAATGCTTACATAGTGTCACAATAAGGTTCATAATATTTTTTCCATCCATAGTTGCATTAATTTTTGATTATTGATGATGGAGAATCGGACCTCTGCATCAAGTCTTCATCACATCCCTAATTAGAGTCTGGACTTTATGGAGGCTAATCCATGTGTGAAAATGATGTCTCAGTCCCCCTGAACTATCACAAGCCTGATGACCCTGATGAATCCTGGCATTGTCCAATCTTTTTGACATTAAAGAAATGAGAGGCTACGTACTACATCAGAGTTAAATAAACAGCCTGGACAAAAAATAGTAACTGCCTGGATTTAACTAAACAAATATAGTTCAGATCCTTCCATTGGTAAATACTGCAGTGGTTAATAATGTTTCAGCTGTAACAGGCTATTTAACTCTAACTGATGCAGTACGTAGCCTCTCATGTCTTTAACGTCAAAAAGATTGGACAGTGTCAGTACTGATCAGGGTCATCAGGCTTGTGACAGAATAGTTCAGGAAGAATTAGACATCATTTTCACGCATGGATTAGCCTCCATAAAGTTTACTCTAATTTAGGATGCAATGAAGACTTGATTTAGAGGTCCAATCCTCCATCATCAATAATCAAAAATGAATGCAACTGTGGATGGAAAAAATATTATGAACCTTATTGTGACACTACATAAGCATTATGTGACAAAAAAGATGTCAGTGAATGTCTCCTGTAATCAAAACCAAAGGTGGTGCAGTCAGATATTTCATGTGCAACTTTTTTGGGGGCTGGGCAATGTACATTTAATTTCAACAAAATGATTAAATGTTGTCAGTTAACATTAAGTGGTAATAAATGCTGTTTCTGAATCTAAATTGTTATCAGACAATTGATGTTGTTCAGTCAAAAAAACACAATTTAAATACCAGCTGGTTGAAAGAACATCACTTTTTTATGCGTATGTTTAGGGAAAGATAACAAGGGTTATTTTAAAGTGGTTCAATGTAGTATTCAAATTCCAAACTCTCAACAGCAGGGGGAAGCTGTGTACCAGAACATACTTACCGCCAATGTAAAGCTCATTGTTTACACACATCTGTATTATTGCATCATCAAGTTTTCCTCTTCAAACTAAAACTTGTAGCCACTTATTTTGATAGTCAGTCAAAATAACACTGTGCAGTGTAATTGTCAAATGCTGCATCAGCTGATAGTTTACATTATAACTTGGGCATTTTGGTGTTAGTGTTCCTCAAAATATGAGAGTGACTCACTACTCCAACTTGTGGTCATATAAATCTATCGAATAAATACACTGTTGCCCATAAAGTTAGAATAAACAATGTTTTACCGCTTATTAAATTATTGTGACAATGTGATTTATTCATCATAGATAAAGTGTAACTGGGACTCATTATGTGATCATTGCACTGGGTTGAAGGTGATTACTGATGTCTGTAAATAGGAATAAAAAGAAGAATGTGTCTGTAAACAAAATTATTCCAACTGAATGGGCAACAGTGTATATTCATTTCTTATCTCTCCAATACATAACATAGGCATCTTTGGCATAACTTCAAAGCACTGTAATGATCATTTTAGGTAATTTTTTCATCATCATATTTGAAACTAGAAATGCTATATATAACGCCTTTAATATGAAAAGAGTTCAGTTTTCTTGCCAAAAACTGTCTGTTTAGTCTACATGTGGACAGATAGCTCAGTAAAAAGTGTTACTTTTCTGTGTTTACTTTTTGGCATTTTTGGATCAGATCCACACATATTTCCTTATTCAAGCCAAACCACAGTCTTTTCCAAAATCTAACCAACCTCTCATCGCCTAAGCCTAAAAGTAATGGAGTCAGGATATTAACTAATTTCTCTGGGGACAAAGTCCTGGGTTTTGTGAATCAGCCATGCAGCCCAGTCAACAATTTGTGGCTCCTCCAGTGACAAATCATGTTTCCTTGTAACCCAGTCAAGGCACTGATTATGTTTGCACTAAACATAACACAGATTGCATTTTGTTTATTACAAAATGCAATTGGATTTGTTGCTTATAAATATAATATTTGTGAGACAGGGTTGATTTGGCGTTATTCCTAGTGTCAGTCTTATTGGTATTTCAGGCATGTTTGGGTCTCTGCCGTCTGCCTGCTTGTTGCTGCAAATCACTGATTGTCTTTAGACTGATCTGTTTTGTATAAACTGCCACATTTGTTCTTTTACTTTACTTTGAGTCCTGAGTCTGTGCATCAGAGTCTGTGAATCATTTTGCACACACGTGTTGTTTTGCAGGTGTCAGAGGTGTAGTCCTACCATAGCTACTTATTTAAGTTATTTTAAGATAACTCCCAATGAATGTGATTTTGCACAAATTAAGGTTATTATCATGGAGAAATATGTGAAGTAAATTACAAATTTGATTCAAATTTAATTAATCCAAGTTTCTCTGTGTTTTTAACAAGTCAAATGTCTCAGCTAAATGTCATTTGAGAAATGCAAATGAAACTAGCCTCAATACTCTACTTATTTAACCCTAAGTAAATGTTTTCTGCTGTATTTTGTATGTAAGGGAAGCTGTTGTGGAAATTCAACCAAGAACTAGAGCCGTTACGATTATTGATCTGTGTGTCATTTATTTGTGCAAGTGTAAATGTCAAACTGAGAATCCATAGGGCACTGCAGGGGCCACATTCAGCCACACTGGGGACATTGAACTGCTGCAGTTTTTCCACTTAGCCTCATTTCTGTTTCTATTGCAATTGCATTCCAATGTATTTTATTTATTTTTTGCTTTTGCTTAAAACTGAGCCTTGTATGTGTACCTTTCTCCTCCTGACTGTTGAATTCCTTGGAGGATGTGGAAACCTTTCTTATTCTAGCCAGTGTTCCATTTTTAATTATTCTTCATATTTAATGTCATAGTTACACACAGGTTGAATAGTGGTAGTTGGTTGCTTTTTGTGGGATTCTTTAGTTGTTTGCGGTGTGATGGCCCTTTTTTTGCGTGAGCAGTGATGATCAGCAGTGCAGCACGACACATTTTTAACTCCAGCACTGAAAAAGCTGTGTGTGTTATAATGGGTGGAACAATTTCAAAGACTTTATCTGAATAATACATTTCATTATAGTAAGTGATGTTGAATTCCAGGCTTAAACCAGACTGCCTGCACCTGTCCAAATAAAGGATTGAACACAGTCTGTTCACCCCCCCACCCCTTTTGTCATTATATCTTTTAAAATATGTATCTGTGAATAGCTCTTCCTCTTTCCACTGGATCACATAATTATTTTCAGATTTTGTAAACATAATTGACTCACTGAGATGCTCACAAGATTCAGAATATGCGTGAGTATGATTAATACTTTAATCTAAATTACTTATATAAATTTTATATAAATTGTATAAAATAATTGAGTAAATTAATACTGATTAATCATTACTTAAGCTGTAATAAGCCTTTGTACCATATCCACTTGGGTTAACCTCTGCAGAAACGGGAGGTTTATATTAGATTATGTGACAGCTCAGTCACCAGAAAAGAAAAAAAAAAAAGCTATTACATGCCTGTGCCTTCCAAAGATACATATAGCATTATGTCTGTGAAATGAACATAGAAAATGTCGCATATCAGCATGTTTTAATAGAGTATATAGTATTCTACTGTTTAGACCAGGGGTGTCAAACTCATTTTAGGTCCGGGGCCACATTCAGCCCAATTTGATCTCAAGTGGGCCAGAGCAGTAAAATAATAACATAATAGCCTCTAAATAATGACAACTCCAAATTTTTTCTCTTTCTTTTAGTGGAAAAAAATAACATTAAAATATGAAAATATTTACATTTACAAACTATCCAAAGAAAAAAAGATGTGAATAACCTGAAAAAACTGAAATTTCTCAAGAAAAATAAGTGCAATTTTAACAATATTATACCTCAACTTATCATTTATATGTGTATTACAGATCAGATCTACAAAGACACAAAACATTTAGTAACAGGCAGAATACTGTTAAAATAAGTTTCTTTAAACATTTCAGATTGTTCATATTTGTTCACGTTATTCACATTTTGTTGTTTGTACTAAAATAAAGAGAAAAAACTGGAGTTAATTGAAGTTGTTAATATTATAATTTTTTCTTCATGTTAAACCAAGAAGAAAATTTGGAGTCATTATTCATGGGTCTTTATTGTATTATTTTACTTGAGATCACATTGGTCTGACTGTGGAACCTGAACTAAAATGGTTTTGACACCCTTGACTGTTAATATCTTTTGTGTAATTTTTGCACTTTGCAAATTCATCCCATGAGCCGTATTGGATCCTTTGGTGGGTCAGTTTGGCCCACGGGCCGTACGTTTGAGACCCATGGTTTAAACTAACCCTGAAAATCAGGATTTTAACACCAGAAATTGAACTTTTCTCATTGGTGTGTAAGGTTAAGATTAAAAAAAGACTGCGGTTTGCATTCAACTTTATTTAATAAGTGTTAGGCCCCAGTGTTTCCTTGATCCTAAACATGTGCTGTCAGTGTCTAAATGAAACCACAGAAACTGCAAAATTTATCGACATAGGAACATAATGTTGTAGACATTTGGCTTGGTGAGACTGACAGATTAAGAAGAGTCAGGATTGTCTTTTGTGTGGTTTATTCTTGTAAGTTCAGACAGACAGAGTGCAACACTGTCTGTAGAGTGTTGAGCAAAGTGATGGTTTTAGGTTGTTTTAGCAGAGAAAATATGCACGGGAGGGTAAGGTGGATCAAACAGTTGCAGTATCTGTAGGATATGAGCTAACTCAAACCGGCTGTATATCAAGGTCAGGGACACAACATAGAGAAAACACTGTGTCAGACAAAAGAACATCCTGTAAACAAAGAAGCAACAAGTTCAGGGCTTTTATTGGTATTTTCCATTATAGTCATTACTGAGAGGCTGTAAACCGGGTTGAAAAGTATGGTTTGAACACTATTATATTGATATATATATATGTCTTGATATGTTCTATATTAAATGTAAGGTGTTTTTTAGATATAATGTAAATGTCTGTGATTTGAAGGAATATGCATCAGTTGGGAATTAATGTGAATAAAAAAAACCCACTTATTAAGTCATAGACATTAGGTTTGCTTGTTTAATAGAGTTCTAATGACCACACATATGCATTTCTCAGTCTATGTATTAAGATACAATCTTGATATATGGGAAGTATGTACAGCAGGAAAAACAAAATTGTTGGGGAAAAACAGCTTCTATAAACTAGAGTGTTAGTATTTAGTGTGGCCTCCCTTTACATCTAACATTATCTGACATTATGAGATTTATTTTATTAATTTTCTGATGTTCTACTCCATGTTTCATTCAACACATCAGATGTCTCTAACTCTTTGTGCTGCTTCTTGTCATGGGGTCAGGGGTCACTAAATAATGACTTTAATGATCCCTACAGCCTCTTTTATTCAGGTTTTTTTGTGCCTTGAAAGGCTGTGCACATGTTTCCTGTATTTTCTTGTTTCATCTGAAGAAAAGAGACTGAGAAATAAATATTTATGTTCATTTCAACCCTGCAAAAATAACAAACCCAAAGGTGGTCTAAGACTTTTGCACACTGCTGTTTATGAATCTGGACAGGCCTGGATATGAAGTTGAAGGCTCGTGGTTCTCCAGTCATGCCAATCCAGTGTCTTTACAGATGTATTGAGGAAACAGAAATAACTCTTCAGACTCAACAACGGAGCACCATGACTTTATTCAGAACTCCAGCCATCCAACACTATCTTCGTTAAACACCATTACTTATACATGCAGGCACAGTTAGATGATTAATATAGTATCAACTCTTTATCCATAACTCTAATACAATTTATTCCAGCAGAATTGAATTAGCATATTAATGATTATTACTTTATTGATCCCTGAGAGAATTATGTTCTGTCTTTTATCTCATTCTTCCTTTTCTTCTTTAGATAAATCAAACTTTATTTATAACGCAGATATTATATTAAAATTCAATGTATGGGACAATAATGCCCTATTTGAATGAGAGATTAGCATTAAATTAGTTAATGTATGACTATAAAAGACAATTTTCTGAGTAAAAATAGAGGGCCAGTGGGATTCAATGTTTTACTCAAGGACACATCAGTGAGGAAATGACTTGTGGGTTAGTGTACCAGAGTGAAGAAGCTCTAAAAAAGAACTGTAGTTCTCTAAAGGATTTAAAGTTGGTACTTCTAGAAGGGTAAACATATGTTAAGCGATCAGATGTGTAGACAGGAGTGAAAACATTAAAGAAAAACCAAACAGAAACAACAACAAAATCTGAGAATCTTGAGACCTGATTTTCACTCTGTCTGGATGATGACAGGGCATCATTCTCAGTGAGGTACCAGGGTTTATGATCACTGTATTATTCAGTCAGAGGAATCTCTGAAGATAAGTACACTCAGCCTCCCCAGTGTCCTGACAACTTGGACACTTGAGATTGGACACTGATTTTTGCAGAAGGAACACAGTGAACCCAAAACCCTTTTCAGTGATAACACAGGGAGAATGTTAATACATGAGACTAAATCTGTTCCATGGGTGCATGCTACATGCTACAAAACCAAATCCTAACTTTGCTTTTTTGAAAAATAGAAAATGTCATAATATCACACAAAATGACTAGCTCATTTCAACAAAAAAGAAATATAATTGTTGATTTTTGTCTTATAAAACACTGTGAGGAAAACTTGCTTCTTTGAGTTTTTTTAGGTTATGGTCTCTTAGTTTTCAGGTTTCAGTTTTTCATATCCTTCCTCTCTTATATTAACTGCATATCTCCAGATGTGTTTATTTTCAGTGTTTGCAATGATCTAATGGATGACGTATTCGTTTACAGGGTGGGTATGAAATTATCCTGCTTCTCAAACCAAGTAATCTCTTTAAAAACCTTTTTGGTTTGGCTGGAAATATGGTGTCGAAAAGCAAAAAAAATGCCTATTTTTGCAAGTTCATGCAAAACTGACTTACTAGAGGTATGTGGTTTTCCTTTTGAGTATCTTGGGATAATCTGTAACCTAGACCGAAAATGGATTTAGAGTATTTTGGTTCTTCAGTTTCAAATTAAATAAAAATTTTCTAACTATACCCAGACTATTCTCAGGCTAAAAACATGTGTTGCATTATTGTAGATTAAACTACGCACCTCCTTATAAAATCATTAAACTGAGCTCAGCACATACAGCAGTAAAATTCAGAATAGCCTACACATTAATGCAGCAGAAATAGCTATTAATCAAAAATACATGATGTTCAACAGTGAAACACTGACACACACTATATAGTAATATAATTAAGTAGACTACATGAATGTCTACTTGGGTTGAAGTTTTTTTCACTGCTTAAAAAACAGAAAGAATGTAAATGCTGCTGGAGAAGGACTTCATTACCCAAAAGGCATTGCGTGTGCACTCCGGAAAGCAGGAAGAATCGGAAGTTTTTGCATTAGTTTGAAAAGTGGCGGTGGCGTGACTGCTTAACGACAGAGAAACTTAAGTTCATAAAGTTGTGTAGGCTGCATGCTGTAATGTATGGTTAGCAGATATTTGTAATGTTTTTGCGTAAATCAGAGGACATTTGCAAAACGACATTTCACTCAGACTTGGTTCAAGTACAACAGAAGTCGCTCCAGACTTAAAACGCTACAAAAGGTTTGCTAGCAGCGGGTGCTAATGGAGGCTAGTTTCCACCTGGATTTTACATTCAGACGCTAAATTACGGGTCAACCAACAGCTGACAATGAAAGACCATGGTTGTCCTGAGAGAGGGAATGTGTCCTGGACTAGACGAAGATTTAGTCCGTGGCCTGCGAGCTGCTGAAATCAAAACAGGTCAGTATATGGAGTTTTAAGTGACATTAACTAGATTAAGAGACCAGCAAGTTTAATGATAGGCCTGTTTAGATCCTTTAGTTGAAGAAAAAGTACTAGTACAACTATGTAAAAAACTCAATCAGTACTGCACGAAAAATTGTACGTAAGTGCACAAGTATTTAACAGCAAAATATACTTGTGTAGGTAGTACTGAAGTATAAGCATGTCCCTTTGACATAATTCAAATATGAACAGTGAAGCATCAGTGTTATGTCCTGTTACTGTTGTAGCAGCTGAATGTGGGTCTACTTTGAAGGACTTTATATCCACAGGTGCAGGGACGCAGGATGAGGGATCCACCAAGTAGAGTTCTGCACTGATATGACTACTCAAACAGACAATTTGGCTTATAGCTGATGTTGCTTATTTTGTTTTTGTAGCTTCATACCACCTATTGGTGTTAAGTTACCCAATTTAAATACCTAAACTGTTGTAAAGTCTTTCAGTCCTTTGTGATGTGGTATATATCCTTTATTTAACCAGGTGAAATCCCCACTGAGATTAAAATCACTTTTCCAAGAGTGCTGTGATCAAGAGAGCAGGGATGAGCATAACACCAATCAGAAATGTATGAAAAATACCTTCAGTGTCACACAAACATCAGTACAGGCATGTAAGATGTCATTTCACTGATCATTTGGCCAATATTTAGTTAATAGACATATTGATGCATCCCTACTCTAAAGAATTTATCACATGATTAACAGGAGACAAACAAAGTTCTGATACACAAACCTGTTTTCAGTTTGTCATTCTTTGTCAATTATATTGTTTGATTTGAACATTTACTGAGGTGAAAGCACATCCAGCAGGAAAGTCCTGGAAACAATATGTAGTTAGAGTAGTGTTGAAGTATGAGATCTTGTTTTGGAACTCTGAATGATGTATATTATTGCATTTGATATAATTTAATTATTAATATTGAAGTGTCAGTGTTGCTTGTTAAGTTATAGCGGGTGTAGCTAAATAGCCAGTAGCCAGTTTTATGTACAGTTACAGATTAAGGATGTAATGATTACAAAATGCTGGACCAATACCAGCATTTAAAATGACATTTTGGCCAATAGTTTATTTTATTTTTGTTGTTTTATTACACCCTTGTGGTGCCAGAGAAATCTTCTCTATAAAAAAGGTTAACTTGACAATCCTTCAGCACATTATCTTTGAATGAGCACAAATTCAATTATAGAAATGTTTTGGTTTTTTTTTTATTAAGATAACACAATAGATAAATATCAGCCAGTGTTTGGATATTATTGTTGCATTGATACACCAGATAAATTGCATGAATGGGAGGCAAAAGAAGGTGAAAAATGTTCAGTTACACAAACCTGTTTTTAATTTGCGACCCTTTGCTCTTATCTCCAATTTTTGATGGTGTATTGGATGATTTGAACATTTACTGAGGTGAATTCATGTGAGTCGTGTAGAGGAATAAATCAGCATTTGGTAAAGCCATTAACAATGCAATGACTGAAATGTGAGTCGACCACACACTGCTTTTTACTGAGACATCAGAAGAGGAAAATGTGGGAAACTACTGGTGCCATAATTTAAAATCTTATTATATTCTCAAGATGTCTATAGTATTAAATCTTCACCTTTAATGAAAATAAAGCTGTCAGTCAAATGTAATGAGTGAAAAGTACAATATTTAACTCTGAGATGAAATGGATTAGAATAACTCAAAGCACAAGCAATAATGAAGTATATTTGAGTAACTGACAGTTATTATCTTTGGTTTTCACAGTGGAAGATCTGGTCTCATCTGACATCGAGGAGGTTGCTCAGAAATGTTCAGTGTCATATAAGGTAATTTACACAAACATGAGGCACACAGTCACTTAAGTAAAATATTTTCAGAAGTATCTAAGATGCACAAAGGTATTGTGCAGAAAACACTTCAGGTAAAAGAATGCTGAAATTTAAAAAATGATCAATTAGTCTCTTATTTGCTTTCTTTTTTAATCTAAAATGGAGACAAAACCCACCTCCTACGTATTGTACTTTGTTTAAATAGTGTAGAATGGGAGGTTTGTTGTTTGCATTAGGTAGGCTTCAATTAAAATAAAAGTTACCTCTTGATGAAAGCAGAGCTCCCACGGGGTTTGTTTTGCAGGTATCTTCACAGCAAAGAAAGTCATGGTTTTTAAAAGGGACGAGAATTTATTTCACATCACAAATCTGGGGGTCACTTTTGTTTTACTATTTTTTTGTATTGCGGCTGTTCTGCAGTTACAACTACAGTACTGTCTGTAGTTATGCATGTTTTCTCCTGGGATTCTAGAGGTAGAGGTCATTTAGTTGTGGAGTTTTGGGTCCTTTTCCACTAAGATTTTACTGCTAACTGAACATGATGCATTCTCGCTTAATTTTGGACCGATATCAATGTGGAATTTTAAACATTAGCTAGAAGGAAGGCAAAACCAAGCTGCTCACTGATATATGTTTGACATTTGTAAAACAAGACTTACTCTGGATTTCTCTCACTCTCACTCTTCTTTTCTTAGTCTTTCATATGTGACAGCTGTCATTTTAGACTGTCTGACAGTTATTTGTTTTTCCATTTCTACTGTCAAGATACCTGGAGATGACATGAAGTAGATTTCAGTCATCATCACTTTATTTCATCATTAACAAAAACAACACATCATTAAAAACTCCCACAAGCTAAAGGCTACTGTAACACTTTTGGTGCTGCCAAACATCAAAGAATCAATAATATTCATTTTCAGTTGAAATTGTCCCATTGAAAATGAATGTTTGATATTGTCAACACCAGGGCTGGCCCCCGATCTTTTCAGTCAACTCAGATTTGGCTGTTCAATGTGAAGCTTGAATATTTGTTTTTCTTTTTTTTGGCATGCAGAAAATCCATTGGTATACAGCCCAGTGACTAGACTCAGGAATGTTGGCCCTAGTTGATTTTCAGTTCCGATTTTGTGAATAGTTGAGGTGTTTCCAGAAAAAAAAAAAAAAACACTTTTTGTTTGGGCTAGTATGGCATTTTTTCTTTACAGAATGGCAGGTTAAGCTTTTCCATGTTTTTTTTTTTTTCTCTGTAGCTTACTCACTACTCTTATAATAGCAGCAAAAAACCTGTTGTACTAATGATAGAGGTGATGAAATTTCACTGGTCTCATGATCGCATTCAATTGACAGATCGGTGGGGCCCTGCCCCCTTAGTTACTGTTACTACGTGCCACAAGCTTTCAGAATCTCTTCATAGATTTACATTGAAAATGCGACGCATTGATGAAAAAAATGTCTGCTACTCTGTGAAATAATGACATATCTTAAAACTAAATCATTCCAGTCCATGATTGTCAAAGTGAAACTGACACACTTTACTATTCGTCTGACTCTCCAGGCAGCACAGACACACAGGAGCAGAGCAACAGAGTCTCTGTGCAACAAAAAAGTTACTACATTGGTTACATATTAACCGATGTTGATTAATTGGTGATAGGCTATTAATTGGTTGGGCTCTAATACACACCACATTTAATTGCTATGTTATCTGTGCACATTATAAGCTTTTTGCGTGTATGTTCACACTGTGTCAAATACCACGCACTGAGGCTTGGGGCAGGGGTAGAGTTATGTGAACCGGAGATCTTGACGCAAATTGATACACGATCAAATGGCATTCAATAACAAGCGAAAGGTCAAAAATGCATGTGTATTAGGGTTGCAACATTACATGCTATTCACGGATTGGTACATATTGCGGTTCTTGAGTCACGGTTCATGTTATGGTACAGTTCGGACGCAGAGGCCAACTGGAGCCCAGCTGTGCTCCAAAACTAAACTGGGAGCTGATGAAGAGCCTTAAGGCTCATTTATGTTCACTTTACCTAGATAAATAAGTATGTCTGTTTCTAATGTTGTCACCGCATCCGACTCCAACCAATGACAGTAGAATTCTGTAAGTCAGTTGTCTTGCAAAGCCCTAATATAAACGAGAGTTGTCCGGAAATGCAATTTGAAAATACATGTTTCATAGATGTTGATTGTGGGGTCTGCCACAATGTTTAATCCACAGAAGACCTCTGTGTAGTTGAGTTTTAGGCTTTGGGAATGGGTGGAAGAGAACCCCTCCTTCCAGATGTTCAGGATATCTGCTGTCGGAATTACAGGTTCCATAGACACACCACTTCACCATCTTGCGCAATGCTATTTGTTTGTCACAGGTTCCGCTCCCTAGTAACAGTTGCTAACATAGGATTGGACGACAGCTGTTCTAGGGCGGAGTCCGCCGATCAGTCACTTACAATCCACCAGTCAGTAACTCAAACACACTGAAACATGTAAAAGTTGAAAGCTGACAAACACCTGACAACTTTCCATATATAAAGCGCTGCATCTTCTCAACATCAGCATCTGACCCTCTTCGTGACCCTCTTCAGCTTGTAAACTATACAAAAAATGAGTAAATCCATCTGAAGTACATTACATTTTGAGATATGATGTTGGTATAGTGTTGCATCTTTGAAAGTAAACATTTCCACTACTATTAAAGGTCAAATTTATAGATGGCAGATGTAATTGAACAAGCTGAAGAGAGGGAAAAAGCCAGAAAACAGAGAAAAGTTTCACAAAGAAAAGTCCTGTTTCACAGTTGTTGCTGTCTAAATTGCTAATTTCATCTAATTTCATTCATTTGTTTATTTTGAGCATTTACAGAATACATGCATGCTAATAAATAGTAATTGTTGAGTAGCTCAACAAAATGCAGTTATGTAAAAAGAGTAAAAAAATACTCACAGTGCCTGCAACAGATCATTCATATCAGTTTGAAACCACTAAAAGAGGACAGCCTCTTCAGGTTTGAGCTTTTTTGGAATCGCAACCATGAACAGAGCAGAGATCATGAAAAATATTCTAATTCTATTCTGACATTATGGGCAGATATGTTTTTGTGGTTCGTACACAGTGATTATGATCAAACTTTATCATGGGTGGACATTGAAATGTAGGATGGGGGCCCCCTTTGGTTAAGGTAAAAATGAATCGGTGAATAATTTTGTGGGTGAACAGTATAGATGTGAAACTCAACATCCTTGATTGAGAGGTTTTCACTTGGTAGAACCTTTTTATCTGGACACATAAGGGAAAAAAGGAAACCCCTGAGATTCAGGACAGGAATGTTGAGTGTCTAAACTCATATCAATGCACATTTTTTTTTTGTCATTTTATTATATATTTTATTACTTTACACCCACTAACTCATAAAATGTGGATGTGGAAGTCAAGTGCATCCTGGATGAGGGTGGTTAGAGTTGAAAGTGTTTAACTCATTAGCATAGAAAGAGTAGAAATGATTAAATTTTCCGCATATTCTTTCTTCCATCATTGCCTGGAGCAGGTCCAGACTCAACCCAGTGACAGAGCTTGTCTTCCTGACTGGCTTGTTGAGCCTGCAGGCATCCCCTGAGCTGATGAGCAGCCTCCCTCTGGTCCACCAGGCCTCTGCTGTTGATTTCAGCCATTGTTGTGCATACGTATTATAACCAGCAGGAGTTAATGCCAGGTCATCTACACAGACATGTTGGCTGTATAAGGCTTTCTCTCACAGTTCAATTAAAGCAGCACCAGCCAGTGTTGTTATGTAAAAGCACAGCTATCTGATGAATCCACATCCCAAATGGGGGCAGTAAGAATCCAGCTAATTGAGACCCAACAGATTTGCCGTATTTTCCTAAATACGTTTTTAGAACATGAACTGGCAAGAAATGCTGTCTGCCCAGAAGAATAACATAAGTACACTGAACAGAGAAAGTGTTTTTGCAACACAAACTAGGGTTACAACAGTTGTGCATTCTTCAGTAGTTTTCTTTGTCATTTTGACTTTTTGTTTTAAATTTCTGTTTTTAAGGCATGTTTACTGGTTTAGTGTTTTGGGTTTTTTTTGTGTGTGTGTGGGGGGGTCAAACCTTCATTTGATTTTTTTTACTATTTTCAGTGTGTTTTTTTTTTTTACTCTTTAGAGAAGAGGTGGTGAGAGGTTTAGTTGTCACGTATGAACTTCTTAAATGGATTTTTAGACATGTGTCATGTCTCCCTTTAAAAAATGAATGTTACATAGTATATCACTTTCCCTTTGCTTTTATCTAAGACATAGTTCTATTAACTCTGGCACTTCCTTCATACTTTTGCTGCGACATAGATATGTAGCCTAATGCACAGCCATCTGCTGGTGTATTATTGCCGTTGGGGCTGGGCGATAAAATGATAACGATATATATTGCGATATCACTTTCCTCGATAGAAATATGAGACATGCTCGATAGAATTTCGATAGAATTCATTCATCCATGTTTTGAAAGACTTAAGAACAGCCAATCATAATTTAGTAGCACCGCACTGAACCAATCACAGTAGAGCCACAGCAAGTTAGGTTGACGCCCACAGCATAGTAAGAGCAGCCACAGCACAGACACTAATGTTTAGGCTACAGCCGAAGGTAAAGACTGTTCCCACAGGAGAAAAGGAGACAGAGAACTGGAGCGACCGGGTTACTGAAAAGTAGAGTATGAACCGTTTCGGTTCGGGGCCTTCAATACAACATGTAGATAAATGTAGAGTATGTGAAGAACGCAAACACTCACCGCAGTAAAGTTGGCAACAGATTCACACTTCACGGCTCAATAGATCATTGGTCAGTAATCATTGAGATTCAAATTACTGCTCTATGCAGCTTTGGTAACAGAGAGGAAACTACAACCCTGTTTTTATCCAAACAAACAGTCCTTAATGATCAGTAGACAGCATTACCTCAAATGTGGAGCCAGTTAGTGAACACGAGTTTAGGGACCGTCTGCAAAGTGGAAGCCAGAAAATTTATACATACTTAAA
>JAPQRP010000007.1:10232340-10258114 GCA_037367295.1 Apogon hyalosoma
TATATGTATATGTGTGTATGTGCGTGCTTGAGTAGAGTAATATACTGATGTAATTTGATTAATCAAGGTTTTGCTGTCAAAAAATTGCCAAAAAAAAAAAAGATTATTTCTCTGGAGAACTTTCTGTCAACAAAAGATTAAATCATAAATTACCTATAAGATTAAGCAAAAAAAAAGATGATTTAAGTTTTTGGTCCTCATCCAGCTGTAGGTGAAAGGTTTTTTTTTTTTTTTGCTCTCTGACATTTTCCCTTACAGTCTTTATTTCCAACTTTATGTTAACTATTAGCTACTGGTGGCCCTGGCTTTATCCACTATCAACACCAGTTGGAGTTGGCCCAATTGTTTAATTCTCTGTTTCTATTGTCAGCTGCCCTAAAAAGACTAACTGGTGCACAGTTTGCGACGGGATCAACAAAAACACTGTTTAATGTCAGGTGTCCACAGGGTTTAAGACTCTATTGAACTTGATGTTCTCTTTCTAATATACCCGATTGTTTTTTGTTTTTTTTTTAATCTACAATCTATAAGCCAGTTCTGTCCAAAACAACAGAGGTTTCTGTTCTGTCAGCTAATATGTAAAAGCTGTGATGCACACACAGTTTACCACATCATCCACATTGTCTGTTATCTGATTAGCAACTGGTTGAGATGCAGTGTCACTGTCTAACATGCTGCCTGCACTCTGTTTAAGCTGCTATCCCGTCCTGGCTGCTACATAAACAGTGTCCAGCTGGCGTAGTCTGGCATTTCTGTCAGTAATGTTGAAGAAGCCAACCTTTGGTTCTCATATTCAAAATGATGGAAATGAGGCTAGAATGTATCCAGATTGGCCAGTGTAAAGACATCACTGTACTTCTATGTGGGTCTCAGACTTTGTTGGTTTATACATCCCTATGCCCATTCCTAAGAAGTAGAAAAGCAGCGTTCTTTGTATTTTGTGGGAACTTTTTTATTGTGTTCTCATACAGTTTTATAGTTATAACTCACATGCCTTTTTATGATAGAAGTAGCCTTGTAGCTGTAAGGCTTTGTAGAAATTTTATCCATTACATGAAGGATGCCTGATATTTTTTTATTCACAAAAAATCTCTACAGTACAGTGTGATTCTCTTGTCATAAAGGGAGTCGAGACGTTCAGACCCTGTACCATTATATTATGTCTATTACAGTTAGCTTACCAATACTTGCACTTTACTGTATGGAGGTTCACATAGTATATTTGTATCCTTTTATACAGGCTTACTCAGCCAAGCTGAGTGTTTTCACCATTTTCATTGTTTGTGCCAAATATCTACCCAGCCACCTGCTATAACTTCATATTTCTCCTGAAGATATGATCATAGAGCTGTGTGATATGACCAAAAATCTCATATCTTGATATGAAACATAAATGGAAAATACTTTTTCAACTAAAGTTTTAAACAAAAAATTGTAGGTCTAAAATAGGGGAGCAGAGTGTGTCTGTTACCCCAAAGTGCAACATTCTTATCAGCTGTTCTCCTAGTAAATTCCTGTCTCAATTGTTTGTGTTTTCTGTGTTTATTAGAGCTGTCACCCCTCTTAACACTGAAACTACTCTTGAGAGTAGACAAGGCAACTTCTGCATTCTGTTTATTTATATTTTTTTTTCTCCAATATTAGAGATATACCTATAGTAAATAACTCACTACCACTGTCCTCATTCATACTTTAAGATGCTGCAAAAGCCTGAAAAGTGACAGATTGGAAATACAGTGTAGTAAACTGGCAGCTTTTCAGAATGCTGTAGACCTGCATGTTGCAAAAGGTTTGAAGTTTTAAGCTTGTCTCACTTTGAAATTTTGGTCTGAATGTAAGAGACCAGAGTAAACACATTTCCAAAATGTGAATGAAATTGAGAATGCATATAAAGGGCCAACAGTGTGGGGCTGAAGACAATATTAAAAAACAAAACAATTTTCACAAATCTGTCTGAATGTGTTAAAAAGGCATATTTTTTTTACTTGCTGCCATTGGATTCTGTTCATGACCCGTGGGGACAGAGGTCTGACTTCACTGGCTCAGGTAGATGGGTACACGTGCTCTGGTTGATCCATGGAGCACTCATGTAAGCTTCATATGCGGTGGTTTTTATATTTCAGGCTCTGTTTGCCATCCGCCGAGTGCTGCTGGCCCAGCACACAGCATTTCCTGTGTCAGGCGCTGATCTGTACGAAGAACTATTGAGCTCAACAGCCATCCTCTCCACTGGAAATCCCAGGTAAAGATAATTCTGCACACACAGCAGACACAGCACACTGCTTTGTCTTTCAGGGGCCGGGGGATTTAAAGGTTGGCTCAGTGCCACAGGAGCTTAAAGGAAGGTTCACCTCCAAAATCAAATATGAATTCCTGAGGACAGCTCCCTGCATATTGAATTAAAAGACACTTTGGAGGCTATTTAGAGGCCTCTTAATCACAGCTTCCTGGGAACATTGACGGTTTTGTAAATAACCAGGCTTAAAGCTGGGGATACAATTAAGGACCAGCTGAAATACAGAGCACAACCTGAGTGTTTCCACCGACTGGAGCAGATTCTAGTCTTTGACTCAGAAAAACAAACCCAAGAATACAACACACATGAATGGTTAGAGCTGTACATTGGATAATATTATATGTGATGAGTTGGATCCCAGACAGCATTGCTGAAGTGTGTTTCCAAGGGGTGTTGATGGGGTGTTTTACACACTATCAGCAAAGTTAGGAGTGTTTATTGTGTTGGAAACAGGAACTTCACAATAGCTGAAAAGAAAAAAAAAAATCACTTCCACCTAGATTTTTACAGCCAGTATGACATGCAGTTCCATATTCATTGATCTACTACAGTTATCTGGTTCCTAAAGTCAAAGATGAATTTCAGATGTGTAATGTGTTCTCAGTAGGTATGGCTGCCAGTCCCCAAATAATTGAATACTTCAGGATCAGTAAGATCAAATGTTAACTTATTTGTGAGATTTCTGATCCACATGGGTTCGTGTCTCTGAGGTGCAGGTCAGCTCTCCGTCACACACTGCAGCTCCGAGCAGCTCAATACACACCAGAGAACTAAACCAAAAAGTGGACATTAAACTTGACAACACAGAACAAGTTTCTTACATATTCGGTCAGAAACATGACTGATCTGTCAGAACGTGGCAAAAATCTGTCAAATACTGGTGGCAAAATGAACAGTAGGATGGTTAGTTTGTAGTTTACCTGCTTTGTTCATGTTGTGTAGTGTTAGCTAGCAGCCTGAAGCCCAAATACACAAGTTAACGATTTAAAATGACCAGTAGTTGCTGATTTTTCACTTAAATCGACATGTATGGTAATGATTCATTCAGAACAATTCTTTTTCACTTTCCTCATAAAGAATATTAATAATATCAACCTAAACTATAACCCTAAGACTAATCCCAAAAAGAACTGATTAGACAGGGTTCCCGCAGGGTCTTAAAAGTCTTGAATTTACAAATATGCATTTAATACCTTAAAAAGTCTTTAAAATGTTTTAAATTTGTTATGATAGGTCTTAAGTTATGTTGCCATAAAGTTGTTCACTGTACTGTGTTGAAATGTCCAAGCTGCAAAGAAAGTAATGTTAGTCCTACTCAGTTCCATCCCGACAATTTAGATTGAAATTTAGAACCAATTATCGCTAGCTTTGCAGCCCGCAGTGAGAAATGACTCAAAGGTGAGAATCAAGGTGCTGGAGTAAATAAATACATTTTCCTAAATTCTAGGAGTCACAAATTTTTGCCAGTATGGCCATGAAATAGGCTGTGAAATGGGCATAAAATATTTGTTCTCAGTAGTCCTAAAAAGGTCTTAAACTTGTAGAAACCTGTAGGAACCCTGTTGGAATACTGTAGAGGCAGCAGATCACTAAGAGTAGTAGTATTGATAAAATCTGAACTATACCCATTCGTAGTTCTCTGTCATTTTGGTGGAAGGTTGGAGATGATACCAGCTGATTAATCGATCTGCTTTTTTCTCCTCTAAGCTGCCATTATCACATTGACCTTTAAAAAGCCACTATCAGTCAACCACTCATTGTCGCATCCAAATCACATTCAGAATCAACCTGACCATCATTAAGTGTGTGTCCCGCATAAATCTGTCATTCAGAACATAATATAAAATACAGTTAGATTTGATGATCCAGCTTTGAGTAGAGCTGCACAAAATATCGTTTGAGCATCGTCATTGCGATATACGCATATTGCAGGTCCTGCAATGTAGGAGGCAAATGAACTCAACGTGTTCTCATCTAATTTCAACCTGGGTACCTGACACACACTGCACGCAGGGATCCACCAATCACAATCATTCTTAATCTGTTTGCCGAAGCAGACCACGCCCCTGCACATGGAGTGAGTCACTGGTAACATTGAAAAATGAGCAACGAACAAGAGAAAATCACCGAAAGTGAAGACTTGGTGCCAGAAAGAAAAGCAACGTCGGTTATTTCAGCTACAAGAAGGATGACACTGAAACACGTGTTCTGTGTGGACAGTGCATTCCACCTGTCGACACAATGAGAGGAAACACAACAAATTTGTTTGACCATTTATGTCGGCGCCACACAGCTATTATATCCTCCCGAGTATTTTTTCATATCGCAATATATATCGCAGGGTTATATCACAGCCCTAGTTTTGAGTTCCTGTATGTTTAGTGTTCTCAGATTAATCGGACTACATAGTGCTTTTAGTTGACAGTGTGGCATGTTACCAGAAATGGTTTGTAACCAGATTCCTTTGCATGGACTCATTTGATCAAACTAAAATCTTTTCAGTGTTGTCTAAATTGCATTGACCTGTGCCAGTTCATTCTGCATCTGGAGCATGGTCTCTGTAGTTAAAAATACCACATGCAGCACAGAGTGTTTCAGAAATGGCTTATGTGCTACATTTTTTAGCAGTTAAAACAAACTTCTGTCCTTTCCATTTGGCTCCTGAATCCAGCCTAAAGTGGCCCCTGATACATAGGGTGCTTTATCTCTGCCCACTACTCAAGTACTCTATACAGGCACACAAAAAACAGTGACAAATACTTAAAAAATGTTTTTATGGTACATATGAAAATCAAAATTTAATGATAACAAAGTCAAGAATCCCGCTGTTAGCTGTATTCCAGTGGTAAACATATACGTTGCTGCTCTCATGCAGGTAGATTTCTGCTGTTGTGTCTGGGTTTAGCAGACAGTGAATAAAGCTTAGCAGAAAAATATTCACCTTTAGACTGAAAATGGTCCTTGGCCAGAATGCAGACCGCTCTGCACAACAGTGAAATGGACTAGAAAGACTTAATTTATAGGCAGCTACCTTTTCTACAGTTAAACTCACTGTTCCAGCATAATTAATGACCACAGGTGTGTATGTCTCTCCGTGTCTCTTTTTAAGTGGTTTTCATAAATTAGTCAGTGCATTGGATTTGTGATATGAAACTCAATCAACCGCTGAGCCAGTGAGATTTGTGTGTGTCGTGGCTGCTCTCTACTGGTGAAAAGGGATACTGATGAATAATGCTCCATGTTCAGAGACGCACTTTTCATTTGATTTGTCAACTGGAAACTTATATTACCAAGGGTTGTGTTGATTAGAATTATTTCAGTTTATCTTTCCTTAGTTGTATGATTACATAAATAGTTTTAGTTGTGTTTTTCTTTAGTGTTTTTCAGGAAGCACATTATGGGGAAAGCCTTGATTTAGATACTGAAAAAGACAGGATAAATGAATGTATGACAGAAAATATGATTTACATATTTGTTTATTAAAGGTCCTATATTGTGTAAAGCCACTGCTCTGTAGGTGTATTTCATTGTGCATTGGTCACTGTTGTTTTTATTTTTAATTCCACTTAAAAAAATAGTATTTTACTGCTAGTTTTAGTTTTTATTTTTGATTTCATTAAAGGAAAGATCCTTTATTAACAAAACGGTGCAATCTACCTTTTGCCAATAAGAAACACGTCACTTGCTGCTTCCTAGGTGGGTGTGATCAGAAGGCTTGAGAATGGTGTGTGTATGAAAATAGGTTAACAAGATGTAAGTACAAAACACCCACTAGTATTGCATATTTTATTGGTAACTAACACAACTATATTATAACAGTGTTTTATTCCCCACTCAATTTCATGTCTTTCACATAGATTTGTGTTACAACGTCTCGCAAAAAATTCCATTTTCACATGACCCGTGCATCTTAAAAATGTCATTTTAATATCAGAATGGTCAAAAGATATGCGAGTTGTGGAAAATAAGTCCAATTTATACTTGGGTGACTTTAGGGGCAGTGGAGAAACCTGCATGAAACTGAAAAAGGAAATCCATTTCCAGGGAACTTTCTTGTTCTTAAGTATATATTTCGTATTGATATTCTAAACTCCCTACAACAAAGGGAAACCATGCACCAGAACACTATAAAAATCAACAATGAATTAACACTATGTATCCACAGACTGTATCACTTACCGAATATGATATGAATTTCATTGTTCACACACATCTATATTATGGGATCATCAAGATTTATTCTTCAAATTAAAACTCATAGGCGATTATTTTGACAGTCAGACTCAGAATAACAGTATGTCTCGTAATATTCACGCAGCTTACTGTGTTACTCAGTAGGTTTACATTATAGCTCTTTTAGCTTCCCTTTGCTTTTAGACAGATAACAGCCAGTGTAAAACCACAAATCACCTCTGTTTTCTGTAAAGCTTGTGCTGGTCTGAACTGAAGATCTTTGTGGAATCATCCAAATAAGGTCAGAACTGTCACAGTTTAGTCTGAACTGTGGATCAACAAACCGCAACTTAGCAAAGATAGTAACATCACATTATAACTTTATACCTTCATAAACCTCATAATCGGACTCACCTGTGTAGAAGCAAAGCTGTGATTTCATGATCAAACTCCATTCCTTTCATTTACATCCGTGTCCAGTGGTGAAAACGACAACAGTGCTTCTAGATTTTATCACTTTGTCACTTTCTTTGACTCCAGAAGTTGTTTCGTGGTGGTTCTCATCCAATATGGTCACTTTCCGATGTTTTGGTCAAAGGCCCATTGATGTTAGCTTTCAATGCCCTGACAGTGACAGTGACTCACTACTCCCTCTAGTGGTCACATAAACCCCATCGGTGTGAAGAAATTCAGTTCTTAGCTCTATAATCCTATACACTGGTGCCTTTGGCAGCACTTCAGAGCTCTTTATTCTGAACGCTTTAATGATTCCCTTTAGTCTTTATAGTTTACAATAGAAATATTTCCCAGAGGCCCTTCAAGCATGCTGAGTTAAAGGAAATGTTTAGTTACATCTAGTGCATTACCCCCCGACCTTACTGTCTCCTACAGTAAGGTAGTTATATCCAGATATTGGAGCGATAAATGGCTCTCTCTTAGGAAACAAAAGTGTTGTTATGTTTGTGTACTGTGCAAATGAAAACAAAATTATGACAGGTATGTTAATTAATGACTTACTCAAACATTCAGTCCTTTTATTACTAAGCACAGTGAAACCATATCCTTGTTGTTTGTGGTTAAAGAAGAAATATTTAATTAATCATAAAATGATCACCTTTTCTGTAGGGTTTTTGTTCAGTTTCTACCCAAAGCAGAAAAGGCCTGAGACAAAGGAAATCTTTGTCCATTTCAATCCTCCTCCACTTTACTTTGTTTACTTTCTTACAGTTTGCTTTCATTTGTGGTTTAAGTAATAAGAGCACTTAGGAGGAGTCATTGACATTAGCAACGGCATTGGTTTGGGAAATGTAAACAAATGCTGTTACTTCAAAACAAAGACATCAGCTCTTAAATTTAGACATTCTCTTATTTAGCCATTCTCATGAAATATATATTTATATTGACTGTCATTTAATTACACTTCATCAAATAGAGAAAATCTGCTAGCTGCAGCATTATACTTAAACCATTATGTTCAGTGGAATGTGTTATGGCTCGCAAAAGTGGTGTGATAATGGATAATAAATGGCACTTGTGTATTTATTTTTTCATATGTTAAGTATATTGAAAGGCAAGGGATGATGAATATTGTATAGATATTGTGATGAAGGTTCATAATAGTTGACAGTTTTTTTTCAGTTTGGTATCGCACGGACTGTCATTTTTTGTTTCCATCTGACATTATAACAACCTGCCACTGTTAATGCCAACTAGAGTTACAGCAAATGCACAGATGTAGGCCAGTACTAATACTTAAAACATCGCTTTCTTTTTGTTGTTTTCTGTTTTGTTTATTTTATTTTTTGTTATTCACCTCTGTGCCAGGGAAATCTTCAGTAAATGTAGAAAAATAGGTTAACATATTCGCTTTAAAGTGTTTCAGGCTTTGAGCACATTATCCTTGAATTAACACTAATTCAATCTTTGTGAAAAAACCTTTATTATAACACAACAGATAAATATCATTCACTGCTATCAGTCAGATGCCATGTGCCAATAGGGATGTTAGCTGATGCATTTTTTATGAATCCCTACCACCAGCATAATGATATGTTGGCCAGTGTTACAATGCAAGTTTAATAATAGTCTCTTTAATTAGTTTTTGAGAGATTGATAAGAAAATGGCATCAGAAAGAATGTGAGTGTGTTCTCTTTTAGATATTCTAAATGGCATCATGGCTGTACAAAATAATGATGAATAATTTGTGAAAAACCGTTAGAACTTCTTATGCTCTATGGTTTATTTAATCGTCACAAGTACCGTTTTGTATCAGTGTGCAGGAACTTTTCATCAGTTTGGATAACCAGATTTTTTGCTGCCACAGTTCAAGCACTTGTACTTTTAGTGTTTCATTACATGTTTGGTATTCACAGTTCTAATTTATGGTGTTTGCTTCTAAATTTTTTTTTGTTTCCAAAAGCTACAAAATGTTTCACCAAACTTGCTTTAATTTATCAGTTATTTGCTGGAGTAACTTGGGAACCACAACGAGCTGCTGGAATACATGTTTTCAATTTCCCAGGCATACCTAGAAAATCAATTAATATTTTTTCATCAATTTTCACACACAGTTTAGTTATGGGCTAGTGTGGTTCAATTGCTGTGTTTTATATATTGTTATCATTTCATTGCTGGAGCAGAACTACAAAACTATTTCATATCTTTCATGTAAACTATTGGTAAACTCTCTGGAGAAACTACTTGATTCCTCTATTGTCGAACTCTGCGTAATTAAGCTATCTGTTCAGCCAACTACACACAGTGGCAAGAAAGTGAAACATTAAACATGCAGAAAAATATAAAATATCAATGCCGAAAATATATTGAGCTATCAGAGGCTGGTACAAGCTCCAGGTCCTTTAGCAGCCCTGATATATTTAACTACAATGGGAAGAAAAGTGAAATGTCCTCTTTCCTAGATTATATCTGCTGAAAGAGGTTGAGCCACTTCTTAAATACAAGAGTTTAATTACTTTTTCCAGCAACACTGTAAGTCTTTAATAGCTGTGTTCAGTAAAGACATTTTATAGTGGATTGTTTGGTATTTGTCGATACATGTGATTTGGAAACAGATCAGATCAAACTTAATGACACTGATGCAGAAAATGTGAATTTTCAGTGTTCACATACTTTTTCTTGCCATTGTATTTAAATGTATCAATGCCACTGAAGGACCCTTTTAATACTTTGTGATGGCCACAAGCTAATTACAAATTGTGATGGCTCTAGATATATTTTCCACATTGATATTTTATATTTTGGTGCATGTGTAATTCAAAAATTCACACACTGACAAAAATAATAAATAGAAATAAGACCTCCCAAATGCAACAGGAAATAGGGTTTTATTGGAAGGTGTCTAAATGTATCGCTATCTGTATATGAAACATGACACAAATGAGGATATAAGTCATAAAATAAATGTACTGCATTTTTTTTTTTTTTTGTTAATTATCAGCTGGCATGTGTCTGCAGAAGCCTTATATCTGCTGATTCTTCATCCCGGCTGCTAAATCAGTTGAAAGCACCAGACAGTCGAACCTCTGAGGAAATAGTATAAAGATAGAGCTCCCATATTCTCTAATTGGATCTGCCACAGCCAGGTTTAACAGATGACAGAGTATGTGCTTTTAAGTAAAATTAGGAAAAAGATGAGATTTTTAATTCACTGTATTTCTAGAAGTGATGAATATCCTGCTGATGTTTTAATTCCCTGAGACGCAAATTGATTAGTTCGATAAGTAAAAATCTAGAGTAGTCCTTAAAAAGTCAAAGTGAAGAGAAACCTAAACTGACCAGCAAACCCTAACCTCTTAATTTTCCTCACATCTATCATTATGATGAAGAGTTTTAGTTCCAAAGACTGCACAGTAATGTCATCTCACATAATCTTCATTAATGGGGAAAAAAAAAACCTGTGCACCCCACGGGAAATGCCCGATCTGTGGTTTTTCAAGGACACTCTCATCCTGCTGTTCCACCCTCTGTATCCCATCGTCAGCGTAGACAGGAACAATGTAAGTGTCAGCGTCATGTCCGTCCCCACTAATTCCCCTCTTCACAATCAGGCTCCGAGTGACAAGAACCACGATCAACCAACCGCAGGATTCCACTGATGCCTGACCTTCAAGCTGGAGGACCTTGACTATGTAGATTTAACCGCATCGCTGTCACATCCATCATCACACATACGGGCAAAGATGATGAGATTCCACAAAATGCACAGATCGCTGAGCGTCAACACTGACAAATCAGGACGCTCTAGTGCTGTTATGACAGGCCACACTTCTTTGACAAAACACTTAAACCAGCCTCGAGTCTGTTTACACACCCAGACTAAGAGAAATGTTTAGAAACTTGAAACTCTGACATGTTCAGATGAAGCAGTCTTTATTTTCTATTGTATAAATCATCTCATGATAAAATGCAATATTTCCCTTGGAAAAAAGAAACACTAAGTGGTTAATGCTTCAGTGCAATTGAGCAAGTACTCCTGTAAAGTTGAAAGATGGAACTCTTGAATGTTTCTCTGCATGAAAACACAGTCACTGAAGAATTTAACAACCCAATGCCTACAGTTGAGGCTCAGCTATATATATATGTGATTTTTGGTTTTTGTATGATTGCAAAAATTGCAAACTGTGACTATTTCTCTCCAGTCACTGTATGTCAAAAGCTGCATTTTCATAAAATGTCAAGTTAAGTTAGAGTGAACTTTTGAAAAGTTGCAAAAAAGAACATCCGAGTAATATGCGTTTCCATAAACTTGGGACTGAATAATCCAGGCTGTGTTGTCACCAGCAGGGGGTAGTGTAGGCCTGATGCACATGGTTTTAATAGAGTAGAAGAAGTAGATTGTTATGTTGCTTTACATTTAACCTGGTTGTAATGTCTGTTTTTCACAGAGTAGACGCTGGAATAATCTGGTCTCTTCGTCATTTCATACTTGTTGAACCAAACATGTTTTCACACTTTGTTACTTGGGGAGATGTAACAAACAGCTGATCGAGTCGCATTAAAAGGTGTTTCATTTTATCTATATGCATTTACTCTTTGGCATTTACTCTCAAAAAACACATTGAGCGAGCAAATGGAGGATTTTGTTTTTCTTTTTAATTGCTGGTTCTGTGAACATTTTTCAGATTGAAATTTCAAACTGCCTTCAATATTAAAATTGCCTTAAATACATTTATGGAGATGCACCTAATGATTTTTTAAAATATAAATTATTACTATTTGTTAGCAAATAATGACATTCACATATCTTTTTTTTATCATTTTTTTAAATTATGATTTGATTGTGATTCGTCTGTTCAGTTTTTTTGACTACATCACCAAACCACGGCCATTTATGGTACATATTGGTTATAATCTGGCCCCAGCATTTGCAGGGGAAGCTTAGTTAAAATGAAACTTTAAACATGAAGTGTCTGTAGAGCACAAGAACAGAATGAAGTAGAAACTATGCACGACTGATGGAACTCAGCAGTTTGAAGGTTCGAGATCAGGGGTATCCAAACCTGGTCCTCAAGGGCCGGTGTCCTCCATTTTTTAGATGTTTCCCTCTTCCAGTACACCTGACGGTCGTTATCAGGCTTCTGCAGAGCTTTATGATGGGCTTATCATTTGAATCCTGTGTGTTGGAAGAGGGATACATCTAAAACATGCAGGACAGTGGCTCTCAAGGACCTGGTCTAGATCTATCAGTTTATTATATCAGTTCAGTTTATTCACACCCAAGAAAAATACAAACACTGTGATGCCATATATTAGCAACATTTGTAAAACTGGACACCAGGACAAGCTGTGTTGAGCTTTAAAGTAAACACTAAAATATATAGATATTAGTATGTTTTATTGTATGGATTGCAAGAAGAATTTAATTTCATGTGTTTAAAAAAAACAAAACACCATTTAACATAATGTCCTTTTCTCTAAAACTACCTACTTCATGACTTTAAACTAAAACATCACATTGTTTTTTTGCGAAACTTCTATTTATTACCCAGGCATTTATATATAGATGCAGATATTCAGCAGAGACACCCATTAAACCTGTCACTACTGATCCCCATGCACACACAGACCCATACTAAACATATCTCAGACTAATAAAGTGCACACTCTGCTTAATAGATTAACTTTGCTGATGCAGCCAGTAGCCGAGCTCGATAAGACACAGCCGAAATAAGGTGCATTTTAAAAATAAAACCCAGTGTGAGCTGTGTATTATGCTTCCCCGACTGCAGCTTGTGTTTGGGCTGCAGGTACACTTGGACTTAATGGTTTATTACATCGGATGGCAGTTGTGAGTAATGAATTGTACCTTGTTTCTTACAGCTTAGATAAACTGCTGGATTCTGGCTTGTATACTGGAGAGATAACAGAGCTGTCAGGAGGCCCGGGAAGTGGCAAATCTCAGGTGAGTATTTTCTACCTTCTCTCTCCATCACTGATAATTTCAGCCTCATAAATCCCTGCTTTTTAGAATTCCCTATTCTCCTGTAGAATACTGCTGTACTGTGGCTGAAGACTTACCATTTAGCAAATACAAATGACCCATTGGATCTAAAACTGTTCCCTTGCATGCTGGTCACGTCTTCTAGGTGTGTTTTGGTGTTGCAGTGCACATTTCTTACCAGCTGAAACAGAGCGTAATATATATCGATACCACAGGCGGGCTTTCTGCCAGCCGCCTGCTCCAAATGCTACAAACTGAAACCAGTAACACAGATGAGCAGGTGAGGTGACTGCAGTGAAGTTTAAACAAGTCTTAAATGATGTGTGATGGGAAACCGTATGAGACGAACTCTCTGTTTACAGATGGCGGCTCTTCAGAGAATCCATATCTATCGTTTGTTTGACGTCTTCTCCTTACTCAATTGCCTGTATGGTCTTCGCAGCAGTGGCCTTCAGCAGGTGCCTTACATTGTGTTCTTTTGCTCCGAGTAAATCAGCAACTCAGTGCGGACCTTAGGGAGCGCCAAATCAAATTTTGTGCAGTCTAATTTTGTCACATTTTGTTCAAGGCGTCTGTTGGCGGTGGCTCTGTCAAGGCAGTGATCGTGGACTCTGTGTCAGCCGTTATCTCTCCTCTACTGGGAGGCAAACAAAATGAAGGTGATATCTCTTTCTGCTAGTCCATCAGAATCCATCATACCTGAGGCTATGTTTGCACCCAGGTCTATAAATTCAGCTCATGAATCTGTAAAATAACAGTCACTAATGTCAGCGAATATCGGGAAAGCTGATGTACAAGATAGCTCCTGCAATAATTATGTGAAATAATCAGTTATACTGGATACTTAATACCTACCGGTTAACATAAATCTCTAATTGATTAATATGTATAAGTGTACAACAGTTTAAAAAATTGTGCCTATTTTTTTTTTCTTTGCACAATTTATTCATTCACAGTCATAATGTCAGCCTGTGCTGTTGTATAACTGCAAAAGCTAAAATTGAAAGGTCCAAACTTAGGAGGATTTTGCATAAATGGAAAAAAATAAACCATCTTTATTGTCTGGTCACATTGTATTTTAGATTTAATGGCACTGGGTAGAGAGAGGTACTGTGTCAAACGGACTAAATGAAACTCCACAGTATTTTTTTGGCCTATTTGACTTGACATTTCTAAATGAGTAATTTCTGCATTTTCCTAGATAATTCAAATTCAAGTTACAGTTAAAATGTAGCCCACAATATTCACAATATGGTCATCACCAAATTGCACAGTCCTGCCTTTGACGCTTTACAGATGAAAAATACATGTACACAAAATACACGACATCACTGCAAAAATACAAACAAAAAAAGGACAAAGGTAGAAATGGAATGGTTAGTACTTCATATAGTTAGATCAGAACATTCATTATTAAGAATGACTTTAACATATTTTTCATCTCATATTCATTCATTCATATTTTTTTATAGTGTGTGAAAAGTGTTTTGTAAAAAGCCTCTACACACCTGAAAAAATGACTGGAGCATTGGAGAAGCCTGCTCCGAGATGAACTCTGGATAATGTGAATAATACAGTCCTGAATACTGTTTTCAAAGTAGCTTTGAAAGGCGTCACAAGTATTCTCTACACGGACAAACCTCTCTACAACTTCCTGTGCCTGCAGGCATGTCCTTGATGATACAAGTGGCAGGCGTTCTGAAGACAATGGCAAAAGACTTCAACGTGGCTGCTTTGGTAAGGATCAACCCGTCCCTGCAGAATTGTACTCTGGGTTCAGGCTGAGCACACTCAAACCGCCTCACAACCTTTCACGCATCCTCATGTCATCCCTTTGAGACATGAAGTGAAGACAAAATCAGGAAATTATACAACAAAACTATAAAGGTGTGTTACTGGGGATTATAAAAAATGTTTTTAAAAAAATGGAACTAATCACATTAAAAGCCTGCACCAAAGAATATCTGCCTTCTCATCTAATGATTAGGTAAATGGAAGTGAGATAATGATAATCTGATATGGGTTTTTGATGGGAGTCTAAAAGTAGGACAGTTAGGCTGTTCTAGTTTTTATTTTTTCATTACAGCCTTAAAGAACCAATGTGGTATTTCTACTTTAAAATATTAAAAAAGAACTAAAAGCATCATCACAGTGTCAAGAATAAAGAGCTACAACATTGTCTTAGTTATCAGTGTAAAATATTGCAGAGACATGAAATGAATCTATTCACAGCCATGACTGTCACTGAATGGATGTGACCACTAGAGGGAGTAGTGAGTCACTTCGCTGGTCTCCCATGGGGAGGAAAACTAACACCATGGAAGACTGTAAGGGGAAAAATTGAAGCCCTGACTTTGACAGGTCTTTGGTGCAGATATTGACAACATAAACCGTACAGAAAACACAGGTGACTTGAGGTTTTTCTGCAGCTGTTTTCAATCTAAATACAGAGCTAAGCTACCAGAGCTTTAATGTAAACTATCAGCTGACGCAGCACAGATTGTACTATGTTGTTTTGACTGACTGAGCTTTTAATTTGAAGGAGAAAACTTGATGAGATCTGACAAAGCATGAATGTGTTAGTGGTTTGTGTAGCTGAGTGCACTCTGGTGCATGATTCCCCCTGCTGGTGATAGTTTAGAATAGCAACACTACATATAATATGATAATTTAATATTTAAAATGAGAAAATGAAGTAAAAATATAATTTAAGACAATAAATAAGAAAGGCTTAACAGGATGATTTGTGGTCAGGTAACAAACCACGTCACGAGGAGCGCCGGTGGGGAGGTGCAGCCAGGACTCGGAGCGTCATGGAGTCACATTCCCAGAACCAGGGTCCTTCTGGAGCGAACAGAGCAGCCCACCACCAGCCACTGCAGCCGGCGCTCTGCAACACTGATCAAGTCCTCCAGACAGGTACTGCAGGCAGCATTGACATGCACATCAGCTAGGTCTGCATCGATTCTGTCCAAGTGGTGAGAGGCAAATGTCAAAACGTCTTGTTAAACTGGAGAATTTGAGCTGGTGTTTGCACTTCTGCAAAGGGCTGATATGATAAAAACACTCTTTATTTTCATTTTGTAGCAGCTTTCAGCAAGTTTTTAACAGTTTGGGAAATGCCATAAGCCTTGTTTCCATAAAATGTCAAGTGAAAAAAGATGAAAAGGCAAGTTATGTGCATTTCCATAAACTGGTAGGAAATGCACATAAAGTATTGTGGCCTCTATGGATTACTGTGCATAACACATGGCTGTGGTGTTGGTATTTTCTGTCTAAAATAGCTGTGAAGAATAATTTTGTCTTCTCATCAGTTGCCACAACCTGTTGTATTATTTATGATTTAAAGGAGTATGCAGGAAGATGCTAAAAACAGTCATGCGCTTAAATGTCAGAACTAACTAGGAAATGTAGATTCCACGTCTCATTGTGTGTATTAACTTTTTTTGGAAACAGCAGAAATCATCTCAAGCATTTTGTGAAAGTGAGGGAGTTTTTTCTCACTTTTTTTGTATGAAATAATACCTTCGGGTCAGTCCTCATTACATTTAATACACGATAACTTAGTCAGGGCTTGACAGAATGTCACAAAGTTAGACACAAAGATAAACTGAAATGATTGTGGATACCAGCGCTTGGACACACAGTGACCTAATGTCTATTCATTATTATGAACACAATATCTCAGGAAGGTCAAGAGGGAATTTCTTCAGATTTGGCACAGAAGTTGAACCTCACAGATGGACTTAGTGGTCATGTTGTTGCAGTGGAAAGGTTTTTGTGCAGATGGACTACAACTTTTTTTTACTGCTCAGCATGAATTAAAAAACGATATGTGTGTATGTATTATATAAGTATTGTAAATATTGTGTGCTTTGTAAATATTTAGTTTGGAGAAAACTTTTTGTCCACATCTGATGAAGGTTGATACTTATGAAGTTATTCATCAGCCTAATTTATCTCACATTTGAGACATTTGGTGAAAATAGAATGACAGACAACATTTATGCTCAAAAAACAATATCAGTTTATCATGTTTTATACACTTATCTATTGTTTTATTCATATATTCACTACTTTTGTGAAGCTAAGTCCTTGGTAAACCTATTTCAAGTAGCAAAACACTTTGTCGACACAAATGAAGGTGTTTTTTCATAAGAGATTTGAACATTTTCACAAATTGGACAGATCTTTCTACAGTGTTGTGGGACAAAAATAAGTTCAGGTTACAAAGAGCTGAGATTATCCTGAAGACACTGATATAAAATATTTGGGTATTGTGTTATTTACAAGCACCTTAAAAAGGTGAATGTAAGAAAGCATGTAAAAAATGGAGAAAATCCCCTTAGACCTCAGTGTTAAAGCTATACTGTATGATCTGTCATTTTTACACTTTTCTTTTGTAATCTTAAAATGCTCCTAATAAGCTAAACTAAAATATAAAAGAAATCCACCAGGTTGTAAAACTCAAAAATGTTTAATACTCTTACAAGATAAAAGTCCGACGTTTTATTTTATTCGGGGGGGGGGCGTGGCGCGGCGCTGTAAGTCTTTCTCTCTCTCACATTGCACTCAGTACGCCAATGTGATGAGGTGCAGTGAAAACAATGATCCAGCGCTGCACAGCCACAGACAACACCCTTAAATACAGCTCCAAATGAAAATGGAGCAGGTGGATGATGGTGTGTCTAATTGTTGAGGGAAGGGTCCGCAGCCACGCCGGAGTGGACTGTGACACCACCACCTCTACCGCCACTTCCCACCGCATGTGTCAGGGGAGGAGGGGAGCCCTCTTTGCACAGGTTAAGTTAAGTGGTTTTTACCCTCAGCCCTCACCGCAGGGTATTGTCATCAGTTCGTCCTCCGTATGTGCAAAAACTTTGTCACGGACTGAAGGCTGAGGGGTTTCAAGTGCAGGCACGTTGTGCTTCTGGTTGTGACGATGCATTATAGTACCTACAAAAAGGTTTAGCAAAGTAGTCCTGAGCCCAGGTGGATCTGTCAGCTTTAGGATGCTGGCGCAGCACCACCAGAGGCATCATGGGTATTCAGTTCAGACAAACATTCCTCCAGACCCTTGAGTTTATCGGTAGTTTTCTGCACAATAAAAAGTGAAATAAGCCTATTGTGGAATGCTAAATATCTCATCTTCATATTGTTAGCAGTGAATTACAAAAAATAAGTCCAAATCCATTTAGAAATCCCTGCTTTTTACAAACATTTACTGATATGGTTGTTTTTTGTTTTTTTTTAACAAGTTTTACTTGTATAATTGACAGGAATGAATCAACCCAACTTTAAATGCTTTCTCATCATAGTCAGGAGTCTTTTCTTTTTTCCTTCATGTTCTACTTCTATCAGCTTTTTTTTTTTTTCAACATTTGAGTTGTCATTCTCTTGTGCAAAGTTGTGAAATCCTTCTGGACTCTTTTATCTGCATATTCTTTATATGGAAAACATGAAAAGTTGCATCATTCCCAATTCATTTTTCTCCTTTTCTCAAATAACACTCTGTAAAAGCATTAATTATACATTTGGTGTTTTGCAGCTTTAAAGGAGACCAGAAACAACACCACAAACCGTCACCAGAAACAACAAAACATTCTGACCGAACGAATATGGTCCAAATGAATGTTTCATACGGCAGCAGAGTTTATTTGAGGTCTGAATCAACACTGTCATCTGCTCTGCTTCTCAGCCTGGTAACGTCAAAGAAGAGTTGGACTTGAGGTGGTGGAGTCGCTCTGAAGAAGCAGCATCAGGAAAAAGAAAACTGGATGAGACGGATCCTTAAAGCGTCAGACATTTTAAAGGTATGCTCACATTTATGAAAGACTTTAACAGTAAATTACAGTAATGTTTCAGCTGAGTACTGAAACGAAAGGTTTAGTGTGTGATCTGCAGTTCTGAGGTAATTAAAACTCACTTCTCATTTTTGGGTGATTATGTACTAATGAAATCATAATAATGAATATTCTACTCCATTTCTGTAATTAGATCCTCCTCCTAATCCCCTGAAATCTTACACATGAAACTTGAATCATTTACCGTATTATCTGGATTTGTTAGAACGCGCCGCTTCAGATCTTAAAATGTATATTATGACACCAGCAGGTTTATCCACTGAGGCGTTCTTAACTTTGGACCCAAAAACGAACCACTAACACACTTCTGTTATCTATGGAAACTTCTGCTAGTTGAAATGACCATTTCTTTCTTTCAAATGGAGGCACGGTAGTTGCATTCATAAAAATTCCAGGTAACTTTGAGCCAAATTCACTGATGCTTAACAAATGTAGTTCTGGATATGTTTCTGCAGTAGTGTCCAAAAGTGGTCACTTCATTGCAGGTAATTGGTTTGATAGTGACGCTATTTCAAGTTACACATTAAATTTCAGACTTTTACATCAGACTCAACCCATGGAATTAAAGTTTAGTTAAAATGGTTAAATAAAGCTTTAGGCACAAATATAAAATTGATATATTTTTTAACATTAAAAAGTCAGTCATTCCCAACTGAAAGTACTGATAAATTAGGGGTATCACGTTTGGTCCACTAAAGGTTCCAATCCGGCCTCGGGGATGAATTTGTGAAATGCAGAAATAACACTGAAGAAGTTAACAGTCTAGGGGGTCAAACCTTATAGACTAATGCAATCTTAAGTGGGTCCGACAAGTTAAAGGAATAGTATAACAACCAATAAATAATGTCAACTCCAAAATTCACAATATTATGCCTGGTTTGTGCCTTTTGTAGAGCTACTTATTTTTCTTAAGACATTTCAGGTTCATATTTGTTCAGGTTATTCACATTTGTTTGTGAAAGGATGGTTTGTAAATGTAAAAACTTTCATGAATGTTAGTTATTTTGCACTAAAACAAAGAGGAATAGTTGGAGTTATTACTTAACTAAAATGAGTTTGAATCCCTGCTATAAATAATATTAACAATTTACTTAGTTCTGTTCATATTACTTTTGTGGTCGTTGGATGATAATTTGCAGAATCATTATGTAGCTATTTAAATGCCAGAAGCTTAAGTAAAAACCCCAACAGCGTCAGATCATATAAAGACTCAACATTTAGTTATTTGAAGGAGTAAAAATTAAAATGTTAGACTTCGGTCACACAAGGTGGTAGCGGCGTCATTTCTGGAATCCCTTCACGGTCTCCTCCAGTCCGATGCAGTGCAACTATTCACGTTTTATAACAAAATAAATCACATTTGAATGATGGTACAGAGACGTTTTTATTAGCGTTATCAGTTTAGTTTATTCCTAATGGCCCACTGATTTGGTTGCGCTCCCGCCATGAGCTGACATTAAATACAACACGTGTTTCACTGAGGCAGTAAAAAATACCACAGATGCCATATCTTGGTTCAGCTGCATAAGTTCATTCTGTACGCAACTGAAAACATAAAATATACGCCATGATTTAAAGAACAGGTAGTCGCTTCAATGACGACACAGATATCGTCTTAAATTCAAACACTACTTCTATATTTGACCAAAAATCAGTTGCTCAATTGAAAAAAAAAAACCCCTACAACCCCCAAACTAAATGTAGCCCTGTTGTTTTTCAAATGTAAAAAACAGTTTGTACATAAATGTAGTGACCGGAGACAGTCTTGTACAAAGAGATACCCGTACTGATATGGTGGAACACGCTGTCGTCTTTTGTCATCAGATGGGTCACGGCGTCCGATCAGCAGGGAGGTACGACTCGCCGTTTGCGGATGCACTCCCAGATCCAGCTGGGCGAGACCCTCTGGGCCTGGCTGTCCTCATCAGGTTCAGTTAGCGTGTGTGTGGCCGAGGCGGCGTCGTAGTCTGGGACCAGGTCGCCGTCGTACGCCACAAAGTACCGCCTCAGTTTGTCGAAGTCCTGAACCGATACCGGCAGGAACAGCTTCACACCACTGAAGATGTCCAGCAGCGTCTGAGGGAGCAGATACACTACTATTAACAGATGCTTTTATACCGTTTACTCGCATAGTTGTTGGTCTGAGACGGATCAGTATGTGAACTGTGGTTTAACCCTTTGGTATCCAGCCCACACAGGCCCTTCTAATCACCAAATGAAAAACAAAAATACCAAATACTCAATTGTCATATTTTTTTAACCCTTTAAATGTCATGTTTGTAAAGTAAACAAAAACTGTACATGCTCCATAAAAATTGGATTACTTATTTTTTTTGCAGTCTGGCATATGTCAGTGATTAACAGCAACACTGGTTCATATGCTTTATTATTTTTCATGCTAGGGCAAATGTTAAAATGTGTCAATGTACTTTTTTTTTTACTCACTTCAGAGGAGGGCATTAGTGTAGTAATTTTCAATCGTATACAATGAGCTGATTTTAGTTGCTGGGTCAATTTTTTTTTTTAAAAATCATGCAAAAATGAACACATTTGAATTCTAACCAAATACAAATTGTGAAGTGTGCGTGATATGCTCACCCGGATACCAGAAGGTTAATGACACGACCTTTGTTATTGACTGACCTTGTCATTCCTCGGCTCCAGCAGCTGAGACGTCGGCTTGGTTTTACTTTGTCCGTTACTTTGAACGGCTTCGATCTTCTTCACCTAACAGGAAATAGTCACTTCAGTAAAACTTTAACACTTTTACGCCTCCGACCAGGTTTGCTGTAGTTGATGCAAATGTCAGACCATTCAGCAACTCATTTCTTCTTGCAAACACAAATACTGTATATGACACTAGGTGTGAACTGACAGAGTCATGTTAATGGTGGCGTTTGAATACGATGACTGTACATTTAGCAGTAAATACTCTACCTTCTTGGCAGCTGTTGCCTCTGGTCCAGGTGTACGAGGCTGTGATTTTACAGCCTTCGGTTTGGCTGGAGTACTGTTACCTGTAATTAAATATGTCACGTTAACATTCAAATTATCTTGTGTGTGTATTTTTTCTAAGTACTATACATAAAAAAAAAACAAAAAACGTGACACTGTTTATTCATGCTTTAATTTCTTAAAAATGGACACTAGCATAGTTAAGAGATGTGTGGTCTAATTATATTATGTGTAGTTAACACCTTTATCTATTATTGCAAAAGAAAAAACTTCAGAGTAATCCAGAGTGAGAAGCTGAAATTCTGTGCAAAGCTTGTAAGTGAAATGTGTAAGTCACGACTACATCTAAGTATGAACAGGAAACAGGCCTTTCCACACAGTCATTTTACATAACCTTACAACTATGTAGATGAGGATAGTTTGACATTTTACCATTTCTGTTCACTTTAATTACTAAGACGATCTCTTAAAGCGTATGTCTTCGATTAAGCACTTTTAAAATTCGGCTCTAGTGTGAAAAGTTAAATGAAGACTTGGAAGTATTTTGTACATTTGATTCTATGTAGGGGAGAAACTGTGGCCTCAGACTTCATTTGACCTTTCCTAACAGCGACAGAAACACCTGCTCCAGACGCACTGGACATCAGGACAAACCTCACGTCTGTACACTCACCGGTCTTCTTGGGAGGAGCGCTGGTACTGGACGAGGAGGGGGAGTTTCCTCCGCTGTCCCCTCCTGAGGAGCCTTTGTCATCGTTGGACGTGGACGGGCCGGCTGACACTTGAAAGTCGGAGTTCTCTTTTGATATACGGTACAGCTCCTGAGATGAAATGACAACACGGGCTTTAGCCAAGAGGTGGAATGTACTGTGTCACAGCGGAGTGAAGGCCTGTGTAAGATCTGAATAATTTAGCACAGGAACATTTCACAGCCTCAGCCAATATTTCACCTCATTTGTCAATGTTTGCAGGAAGACTCCGGCTGCAGAGTTAGTCCAGGAAGCTCGCTGTCTAAATCACACACTACTAGGATACCAGGTTTTATTATGTCATCTACATGTGTTCATAGTTTAACATGTATGAGAATATACAGTGAATGAGCCATGGTCACGAAATGATTCATCTCAAATTTCTACTTATAAACCAAAATGTGATCATTTGCTAATCTTAATAACCCATATTTTATTCACAATAAAACTAACTATACTGGATGTGTATATAACGCTAAATCAGGGGTGTCAAACCGACCTGCCAAAGGTTCCAATCTGGCCCACAGGATGAATTTGCAAAGTGCAAAAATTATACTGAAGATATTAACAAGGGAGTCAAACACATTTTACTTATAAACTCCAAAATGTTATCAATATTCTGCCTGTTACTAAGTGTTTTCTGTATGTGTAGATCCACTGTGATCTGTAAGTTGTAATACACATGTCAATGATGAGTTGAGGTATAATATTATTAAAGTTGCACTTATTTTTCTTAAGACATTTCAGGTTTTTCCGAGTTACATTTTTTGTGAAAGTATAGTTTGGGCATGTTAACGTTTTTAGAATTCAGTTTTACTTTTTTTGCACTAAAGCATAGAGAAAAGTTTGGAGCAGTCATTATTTATAGGTTATCATGCTGTTGTGTTACTGGTCCGGCCCACTTCAGATCAAACTGGGCTGAATGTGGCCCCTGAACTAAAATGACTTTGACACCCCTGTGCTGCCCTGTTTCAAATTTCTATCTGAGCACAAAACCAGTTTCAACTGTGCCTTGGTCTATTTTAGGTCATTTCTGGAAGTGTTCCTGAGCCCATGCAGTGATTTCTGCTAAGGATCATATCTTGTTTTAATGCAGTGCCTCCTGAGGGACTGAACACCATCTATCTCCGATCCAGATCTTTAGCTTTGTTCTCTGCCCACAGAGGTTTGTCCAGAGTTTGTCAATCTTACCTAAGTATCTCATCATCTACTGTAAATAATACAAAGTCCTCACATTTATATAGAGAAATATTAATCCAAAACTGCTGCATAATTTACACACGCAGTTTTTCAGATTGGTGAACCTATGCCCATCTTTCCTTCAGAGAGACTCTCTCAGATGCTCTTTTTTTACCCAGTCATGTCACTGACTGTTGCAGATTAACTTCATTAGTTGTGAAATGTTCCTCCAGCTGTTTCTTTATAGTGTTAATGTCATCACATTCAAAATTACCCTCTCAGTTTTTACATTTGATGTGTATTCTATGTTCTATTATGAAGAAAATATGGGTTTATGAGATTTGCAAATCATGATGTTCTGTTCTAATTTACATTTTACTCCCTATTTGTCTTTTTCTTTTTGTTTTATATTGGACTGTGGTAGTATACGATCATAAGGCCAGCCACTGAAGGAGCAACATCCAACGAAAAGGAAATGCTCAGCTGTATTTTCTCTACACTGTTGTTGACAGCACTAAAAAGGGTTCTTAGATCCTCTACTGAATTAAAAGTAGTGCTGCTTCAGAGTGAAAATATTCCACTACAGGTTCTCCATCCAGAGCCTTGTTTAGATATTTAAGAATTAGCAGAAAAATGTAGTTATGTCTGAAAATTAAAGCAGTGTTCCTATGTAAAATGGTCCCTGTTAGGGTTTATTATTATGTTGGGTGTTTTTAATTCATGCATTTTGCTGCCGTAGTTGTTTGAACTGTTGGTAGTTTGATCTACAGCGGTGCATCATTTTCTAGATCATGTCTGTTGTCTCCTGAGAACATTGACTCTAAAAAGTCATGAGCTCACAAACAGGCCTGTTTTCAGCTTTACTACTGTTTTCCAACTAATCCAAGAGGGTTTTTACAGAGTTGAATTCTCTTAAGGAGGACAATCACTTGAAACTAAACTCATAAAGGAACACTTAATCCCGTAGTTTATCATCACATGCCAGGGATTTTTGTTTCAACAAGTTGTCTTTTCCCTTTTCAAACCCGTGAGTGCTGCTCTCAGATCTACTTCAGACCATGTGACGCTGAGCCCAGACTTTGGGGATGTTCCTGATGTGAATATAGAACAATATGGAGCGATGGGAGGCGTCTGCAGGTTTGTTGTTTAATGTTTTTCTGCCACTCTATTGCCTTTACATCCAAACGTATTAATCTGAGCGTTTTGTTGCACAAGCAGCAGCGATCTTCACATTCATTATTTTCAACAAGCTTTAACCGTGCACCAACAATCGATCAGTATTTAAGACCCGTCAAAGCTGAGCTGAAGACATTTTAAGCTCTAAGTTCAGATAATTGGATTTTAGACTAAGCATTTGCAGAAATCCTGTATTTAGAAATGTGGGTTTTTACTGAACTCATGTACTGGGAAAAAAGTACAATATTGACCTTTGAGATGTAGTCAAATATACAGTTTTATACGCCGGAATGATAAAGTACAGTGTTGGAGTAAAAACAGTGCAAGACGGGAATGAGAAACATCCGACTAACATGGCTTTAGTTCAGAATGGATGGATTCAACTGCAGTATGAATGTTAACATTTTTTATGATTAGATGAAGGCTGATTGTTTCCTATAACCTTTACAACTTCCTGTGCCACAGTAACTAACAGGTCCTGTTCTGTGTATAATCAGCTCTAACAGTACTCTGCAGCCTTTTAGTCAAAAACAGAGAAAAAGGTGAAATGTTTGGATGTCTTACTTTAAGCTGGTGTAAGTTGGTGGCGGTTTTCCAGTCCTTATCGTCACGGATACGCGTCATGCGGGGGAAGCGGATCGAGATACCATCCGCTGTGTGCATTTCAGATTTGGAAAACTCTGCACCAGTGATCTCCCAGACTGGTGCACTCTGTAGCAGAACAAACAAGACAATATTACAGTTTGACAGTTTCCAGTCTAAATGAAAAAAGTAGTAGTTGTGACTGTAACTTTGGAATATTCATGTTAGAATTCTTAAAGGGGTCATATTTTGCTAAACCTATTTTTATTAGTCTTTGGTTCATTTATTTGTGTATTTGGACCCTAACAGTTCATAAAGTTTGAATTTGAACCCTCCAGG
>JAPQRP010000007.1:10268632-10278758 GCA_037367295.1 Apogon hyalosoma
ACACACACACACACACACATATATATATATATATATATATATATATATATATAAAGGAGGAGCCTTAAGAGCTTTGAAAACATGCAGTAAAATCTTAAAATCAATTCTAAAACTCAGGCTCCCGGTGAAGGGCAGAGAGGACTGGTGTAATGTGCTCACGTCTCTTGTTGTGAGTTAAAAGCCCAGCAGCGGCGTCTCTGAAAGCTTCACCTGCTAATACAGTACAGAGCGCTGCAGTAATCTTGTCTGGATGTAATAACAGACTGAGTGAACTCTTTTCTGAACCTGCCTCGGAGAGACAGCACCTGATTTTGGTGGTGAGATGTCTCAGCGGAGTGAATCAGAACTGCATCGTCCTCATCACTAAGCGCATCCAAAGACAAACCAAGGTCAAAAATAACCGCGAGATGATGTGCCTCATTATGAACATGGTCGCCTATGGCACCCGTACAAGCAGAGAGACTGTTTACACACCTACTGTTGAGTCTGGGGGGGTGATAACCACATGTTTTGATTTGAGATGTAAAAAAAAAAAATAATCTTCAAAGTCCCAATTTTTTAATATCAGAAATACAGAATAAAAAACCCAGATGTGTCAGCATTGCTACCAGGCTTTACAGAGACATGCTGGAGGTGGTTTTGCTTCTTTAACTCAAATAAATGATCCATGTACTTCATCCAACACTGAAAACAGAGGTATAATTGAACAAGGGTCTCATATTACATTACATTTAATCATTACCATCTTCATCTACAACTTTTACCAAAATGTCTCGAATAAATACCTCATAAAATTATACCAAGGGTCTAAATTAGCTAGGACCAAGTTCCACACGTAAGTATTTTACCAAATGAATCAATATATTGTAGTATTAATGTGTATGTTTTAAGCTTTACAGTTTCGTATTGAAGTGTTTCTGTTTATACCTGTGGTGTATTTATGGTCTGGAACACTACTGTGATTTATTATTCCACTTGTAAGACACAGGTCTCAAGAAGCAAAGGTCAAACTCAACAGCACAACAAGGGGAAATATCCTGTTGTTGACATGACTCTGAACTGGAAAGAGCATGTTTTAATCTTCCCTAAACAATAATCTTTGTTGTCGTACAGTCACGAATAAAGAGAAGGCAGACCCTCTGAACTGGGTATAACATTTGTTTTATCAGAGCCTTATTTTCTATGAATACACCAAAATGAAAATCTATTCCAGTAAGTTTTAAAAAAGGATTTCATTGTGTCTTTAGCTTTAGGACAAAGACATTGCATTGAATTAGTTTTATAATTCATAAGGTTGGATCTTATTTCTAACCTAGTGCTAAAACCCCAGTAATTGAGGCAACAATTACTGTCTTTTATTGGAAATCTATTTTTAATTTAGTTAGTTCATTCTCACTGATAACCCACATTCCTCAGCCTGAAGCAAAGATGGAATATTAGAGTATTGGCCTCCTGCTGGCTACATCATATACAGTGTAATGAATTAGAGTTAAATGACAACATGAATTCTTTCTGACCCTGTTTACGCCAAATAGCTTCATATAGTCAGAAGAGGGAGTTATTATGGTTTAGAAATTGTCATTATCGTTATTTTATTTAGACTGAAGGCTTGGGGTTAGAGTTTTGAGTGTTTAAAGAAGTTGACTACAAGCCTACTAGTTTTACTTTATTTTCTCTGCCGTATTTTACAGTCTTGTATGAACCACTGGGACATGAATAATATACAGTAGTGTATGGATACTACTACAGAAGATAACCATGGACTACAAGTGGGTGGTCTACGGTCTGAATGGGTAGATTTATATCATGTTTCATACTGTGTTACACAGTCTGACAGTGTTGACATTTCTCTGCTCACTGCCACATGTAACACTATCATTTATCGAAATGGACCAAAAACATTTCTACTCTTCTCATACTGACAAATATCTCTTTTTATTTTTGTTTGTGCAGTCACTCCACACAAGTATCTCCATGAGGATTAATGCAGAGTCACTGCAGTGAGCCAGTCTGAACATGTTTACTGTCTGACTTAATTCAATTAAAATGCTGCTGCTCTACCTTTAACTGGTGCCAAAAAATGAGACCATATCAACTCCAATTTAATATATATTCGCTGGCTTTCGGTTCGTTTCTGAATTGATTTTAGAATTCTTTTATTTGTTTTTAAATGCCTCAATGGTCTTGCCACAGTATCTGTCTGACCTGCTCCAGTCGTACACTCCTTCACACCCTCTAAAATCAGCAGATCAGTCATTGTTAGCCATCCCTAAGACAAAGAGGAAGCTGAAGGTGACAGGGCTTTTTCAGTCGCCACCTCCAAACTTTGGAATGAACGAACTTTGCACATCAGGCAGAACGACTCCGTTTAAGTCTTTAAATCCACTCCCATTTTTTCTCTTTGGCTTTTATCTCAGTGTGAGAGGGTGGCTTGTACTGTTTTAATGTATAATAACTTTATTGTTATGATTAATTCTTTGATGCGTTTTATTTGTTTTTATGTTTCTGTGTAGCACTTTGGCCCACTGTGTTGTTTTTGAAGGGCTTTATAAATAATGATGAAATGAGAATTATTTCTTCATAGAAAAATAAACAATGCATAAACTCCTGCTGGTTAAAGTGGACTAAACTAACACTTTCACTCCTAAAAGAATCTAAAGAATCACTATAAACAGATTTACATACATTCTCTAATGTCAATACTACTATAAATCCATGATGGAATGCACTATTATAACTGTGTTCTTTCTGCTATATACTTTTAACAGAATGAAACCCTTCCTCTGCATTTTTAGGATTTTACATATGCTTTTGAGTTACTACTCAACATTTAATCCACTACACAGATTCCAGTGATGTGTATTACCATGCAGACTAAAAATGCAGAGATTTGTGGTTCATACCCAAGCCCTTTTAATGACCTATAAATAGGTTTATATGAGATTAGTGGTTGATTCTTACCAGCATGGGCTGAACAGGCGTCATGAGCGAGGCCTCTATAGTGAGGAGTTTCCTGGGTCCTGTACCGTTAGACGCCTCCTGCTGATTCCTCAACACCCGTTCAATAACATCACCCAGATTTCGTGAGGCTTTAAATGCGTCATAAGCGTTTGGGTCCACAGCGTCCAAACTACAAAGACCATTATTACAGATTAAAAGTAGTGACAGAATGTAGCATCTGCTAACTTCTGAACAAGTCCATCAGACTTACACGTGTTTTGCTCCTGCGTTCATCTTTAGGTCATGCTTTATAAGTCGAATGATGCATTTCAGGTCATTACTGGTGCATCTGTGAAGAAGAGAGAATTCACTGTGAAGCAACTGTCAGAATATGTCGTTTGTCGAATATGTGTTTTTGGAAATGGCTACAAGCAGAGTCTAAAACAGACCAAGAGTTCTCATTTTCTAGACAAATATCAACTTCAGCACCAGTTTCCCCTATCCATGACACATGAAGCAACAAATCGCCTATTCTCGTGAGCACAAAATAATAATTGTCTCAGTTTACACCTTGCAAGATGCAATTTGGAACAAATAAACACAGTCATGCTTATGGATAAAGGGAAGAATTTCTAATACAGAAGTCTGACGTGTGCGTTAGACACGCCTAAGGCAGAAAATCTGAAAGAGAAGAACCGTACGAAACAAACAACAACAATTACCAACAACAAAAAAAGGCAAAGAGTGAAAAACAAGTTGATACTGTGAAAAGATCTATAGAATTCAGCGTCTCTGGCATTTACACAGCTGAACAATAAACAGTGTGCCATCCAACAGTCACCCACATGTTCTGTATTAAAATGAAGGCAGTTTTTCTTCTCAAATTCAGCTGCACTTCTGGATATTGAGTTCTTAAACTGCTTCTGATTATTTGTGTTCCTTTTGCATTGTTTTCCTTTTCTTTGCATTTAAGCATTTAAATATGCGCATGCATTAAAAACAAGTGTTATGATGTTCTTAATCTTAGAGGAATCCATTTGTATTGTGTTGACTTCATTTGTTTTGGAATATGCAGCATTAAAAGTTGTTGTTTTTCCTTCTAGTTATCCTGCCTCAAGAGTTTCTCATTCAAGTGTTTTGATGTTGCATCAAGAGTTTTGGAGTATTTGCTGTTGAGCATTAGAGTTTTTTATTTCTCAAACCTGACACTGTTGAACAATGAGCAACTTACATCAAAGCTAAAATAAAAAGTGATGCACATGGTTGAAATTACATTTACACTTGTGACTTGCTTTGTCTTTTTGTGAAGGAGACAGTTTAACTTGTGACAAAGTCACACTGACTTCTGTTCTATGATGTGATCTGACACCCAGTCTGCTGCTTCATGATGAAGAGGAAAAGACACAGAAGTGATCATGCAAAATGAATCTAAATCCAAGTCAGTCACCTGACGATGAAGTGAACATATATCGCCTTTCATTTATAAAACTTCAAATCATTCAACCTGCATAACAGACTTAGAAATGTATTAGTGGTAAAAGTCAGCATCTTTTCAGATGTTGGTTTACAGGGTTACAGTTTACAGAGTAAACTGTTAGTATCTTGTATTTTCTAAATCTGAGCAGGTAAACTTTAGCTCTGTTTTTAATCGACTTCTTTATCGACTGCATTCTAACAGTTAATCCAGCAATTATTCAAACTCAGACCTGACGTTGTGCTCTGGAGGGCTACAAACTAAAGAGATCAATATTTTAATGACAAAAAAGTAATTTTTATTCCTTTAAATAAGTTTCTTTTTACCTTTGAGGACATTTATCACAAGTACTTTTCATCAAAATAACAGTACTTTTACATGTGTAAATGAATTTAATAGTTTTTAATACCTTTGCTGATAATAAAGAAAGAAACACAGGCTTTCGCGTAACCTTCTGCTCTCACCTTAAAGGATAAAGCAGTCGTTTATCAAGAATCTTTTCTGTCACTGATTATATTAGTTTTATCCCTGTAATATTAGTGCTTTACAAATTAAGGTTATAACAGTATTTTTGTTGTAATTTTTGGCATAATCAGTGCAGCTCTGCGGGCGTTGTGTGACACTGTCAGATGATAGCATTTCCCACAGTAATGGTTTGTGGTCACACATTGGCTCACCTCAGTCACCTCACTTAACTGTGTTGCTTTGGGTCAATAAACAAGGCCAATGCTTCATTCCTGCCACATGCTCACACTGCTTTTCTAAAGGCTGGCAACAGGAATTTAATTTTACTGCACAAATAAGCTTTACTATTTCATTGCCTACCAACAGTAATATGAAAACGATGATGGACTGCCTGCATTACTTTTTGGCGATGACTTCCAGCTCATTCTGCTGGTCATCCTCCTTAGTCAGCTGGGCGAGCCGGGTCAGGGACGCATCTACTTCCTGGATGGTGAGGAGGCTCTTGGCAGATGGAGGAAATGATTTGCTGTCCTCGAAAAATATCCTCACTGTCTCAGACACGTCACCCTAAAAATCACAATATCAAAATAATATGAGACTTTGTTCAGACTGCAGACAAAGCAGACCGTTTCTCATTTCAGATCATTTCTAAAAACAGATGTTTAGATGCAAATCTATTAATGAAGCTGCTTAAACTAATAATTGCCTGATAAAACTTTTGTGTACAGTTATTGCTTCTCAGTCAGGTCTGAATTTGGAAAGACTTTGTGACAGACCAAAATACAAAGCCATGTTAGAAACCAATACTCGTAACTTTTAGCCATTTTGGATATTTGATATTAAACCTCCCAACCTCTAGGTTTTAGAGATTAATCATTATTTATTCTAAAACCATTATTATAAAAAATATAAATTGCCTTTCGTTTGTATATATTTTCCTCTTCTTCATTTTAAAACTGACTTAATATCAACAGAAGGTTGAAGACAGTTAAAATGCACAGTGACTCTTAGTCTAAAAAGCTAAGGCAGAAATCTGATTGAGAACAAAACTCTTTATTAACTCATGGATAAGCCAAGGGAAATAAACTTCGAGTCGCATAACAATAAAGACATGCAAATTAGATCACTAGACATTGAAGACTTCATTCTGATTATTGGTAGATCTTGTTTTTTCCTTAGGATTCAGTTGGACTTAAGCTCTTAATGTTGGACTTTAAGTTTTTCTGAATTTTAACTTTGTTTGAGTTGGTCCTGTCCATAAACACCACCTGATTTCAGACCTTTATTCAAACTTTTTTGTGCTTTTGTACTAGTGCAGCATTCATCAAAGACTTATGTCCTTTTTATGTGATTTCTGATGCATAAGTGAAATATGAGAATGAGAAAGGTTTCAGTTCTAAAACCACACAGACATTAAAGACATATGATGTGATGTTAATATGCAAGAACACGTGGATCACAGACCTGCTCCAAATCGCGCACCATGTCATCTTGGTTGCATCTGAATATACGGCTGAAGAGTTTGACGATCTGTTTGTCATTCAGATTGTAGACACTTTTCACCACACCCGGAAGAAGGAGTTTTACCGTCAGGAACAGATCTCCATGGAACTTATCTAGGACGGAAAAGAAGCAATGTTGAAATGTGAAATCTACTTCACCCAATAACAGACATGTAACTTATGGATACTTACCTCCACCTGAGCCTTTCTTTAGGAACTTCTCTATAATCTGAGTCTTGACGTTGTAGCTGGCGTTCTCTGCCACCATGGCGCACAGCTTACGGAACTCCCTGAAGAGGCAGTCTTTGTGGTTGAGGTCGCAGAGCTGGCTGGACAGGGCGCTGCCTTGACTGGCTTTGGAAGGAGGTGTGGATGGTCCCGGGCTGCTGGAGGAGCTGCCAGCTTTAGCAGCTGACATGGTGAGGTGGAACAGTACAAATCATGAGTCTGATTTGGCAAAGGGAGAACTTCAGCTCGGATTTATAGCAGAACAAACACATTTCATAAAGCTCTGACAAATACAAGTATAAAACCCTAATTACATTACATTACAGTCTGGCAGTGGTGGATTGAAATTAATACTGCGCTGTGCTTAAATACCATTAAGACAGCCTTCACTTAAGGATGGATATTCTGTGCTACTTTCATCTATTCCACCACATACATACTTTTTACTGCACTTTTTTTCTTTTTTTTCACATGTACACTTACGTGTTACTTTTTACAGACAGAAATATGTCATACACTTATGTCTGGTATCATGCAATACTATACACAGATATGAAGAGACAGGAAATATGCTCTTATTAGATGTTACCATAGTGCCAACATCTAACAAGAAGTGAGTCAGTATGGTCTCTCAGTGTGTGACACAGACATAAGCAACTAAATTTGACAGCTTTGAGTTTTGTAAATACATTTCTGCAAATTATTCATCATATATCCAAAAAAATGAATGACTAATTCACAATGTCATGTTATACTCAGATGCTTGTATCTGCACATCAGTCTTCATTTATGTTCTGTCAAATCTCATAATCATCTGATAAGTGAAGAATCTGTCAGCTGTGATGCTTGTCTCAGTATGTAGTCATCCCCCGCTAAGATGGAGGCAAGATTTTACATCTATGGTACCAAGTTATTCAGTTATCGACCCCACAGAAAGCAAAGTATCTCAACATAGCTCACCATTGAAGAACTACAACATTTAAACCACCTAATAAGAAGAGTGTAACAATAATAATAATTTCATTACTAAATAATGAATAGAAGTGATCAAGACAATATAGCAATTGCCATGTACACTAGTAATAACAAAATAAATTCAATATGTATTGCTCCAAAAGGAATGGGAAGACGAAAACTCAGTAATAATAATAATAATTATAATAAGGAATGAGCCTTTCTGTATTCCTTTCTGATGACAACTTTAGTTTTTCTCTTAATCCAGTCTTTTCCATTTAAAATCCATGAAGCCCATCTTCTAAATCTATAAACTGTACTGGTTTTATACCAGCAGAGGGCACCCCCTTATGCATCTGTATTGCCAATCTGTCCCCACAGGACTCCAGCACTGGAGGTTGCATACAGTATTTGGGTTTTTTGCTACGTATTTAGTTTAGTTTTTTCATTATTTACAAAGATTTTCTTTTTCTTCGTCATGTATACTATAGTTTTCATTTCAGAGTTTAACTAGATTACTGATATATTTTCTTCTACATACTACTTGGAGAGTTAATTTTGGTCAGTTATGTAGGGGTCGTGTAAATTGACTGAAAAGCCCACTCTGGACTATGTAACAATGCAGACAGGTGCTGACTTGGGTGGCACTCAGCGCCTTTAAAAGTACATACATTGAAATAGTCACAGAGCTTTATGCTACTGGATTCATTCACCTAAGAATAATGACTCAGAAGAGGCATATACTTTCACATCCTGCTTATCATCTTAAACATTATAAGTTTAATTTCCAGTGGCATTAAAAACAAATGAAATCAGATGTAAAATTACCAGTAAATCCAGAGAACTTTCGTGGAGCGTTGACAGAAGGGTCAGCAGGAGGAGCCATGAGCTGGCCTGTGGTGTTTAACTTGGCCTGAACCTTCTTCTTTGGACTGGCGTTGACTTTGGCCATCAGATCTACAACAAAAAGAAAAGAAAATGGTATAACGTGACAAAATATTTAGGTGTCAGAGTGTACAGCTTCCCTTTACCCTGGGTTCAATGTTCATTATTAAGATAAATTAACATTCCAAAAACTCAAAAGAATGGGAAAACATCAGATCAAATCTGCTTCTATTGTTGATCTCATTTGTGCACCCACCTGAAAGAAGAGTTACCTGGTTTTACTAGTTCAACAGGTCATATACGGGATGCGTGGTACATTGTGTCAAGATAAGTTGTAGGTCTGTCATAATTATCACATAATCGTTACATCATTTCAAATAATGGTCATAATTTAACATCACTGTGATTATAGTCTCCATTTGCCTGTATAAAAAGTTGGGTGTAAGTATTAGAGATATTTTACAATTCTTTTCATATCACGTACCAAAGGATTTTTTTTAAGTTGTTGGTTTATTTTGTAGTTTGGGTGAATTTCTCATTTGGGCCTTGCATACTGAAGTCACGTCATATATGCCATGTTTCATTATTAACACAAGGCAAACAGAAATATTGTGAGTGTTCTTCACTGAGTTTATATGCATAATTAAATCTATTGGAATTATCCTACAGTGGAAAATAGACAAGGATTCAGTAATTATTTGCCATCTCAAAATTCAAAATCATTACTGATATAAACAACATATGGTATGAAGGAGGTAATCAACTAGGGGTGCAACGGTACAGGTATCCCAGAGTTCGGTCCGTACCTTGGTCCTAGTGCCACGGTTTCGGTTTGTGTTTTGTGCGTAAAGAGAACCGTTTTTTTTCTCCCATCATTATATTTTTTATTTTGTTTGTCAGCAAAAACTGAATTTCACAGTAGGAACAAATTTCACTGTACTGAATAAAATAATTTCTGTACTGAACAGTAGAACCCTTTCTCATTCCTTGACTACTTGTATACAGTCATATAAAACAGGTACACACACATAAGGCCAAAAGTGGGGTTTTTTAAAATAAATAAATTCTTGTTCTGCGTAGGGATGTAAAAGAAAACAGCAGTATAAAATCAGCACGGTACCCTACCGTACACATATCCTTGTAATAGCGTGTCACGGTATTGTATGTGTGTCAGAGTCCTGCACCGGGTCGGGTAAAAAAAAAAAAAACGGGTACGGGTAGCCATGGGTAGAGTTAAACGACATGCGGGTGGGTAGAGGGCAAGGAAGTGACAAAGTAAAAGAAGCTTCATGGGTGAAAATAATTGTCAGGACATTTAATGATAATGATCGTCTAATTTAACCATGTTTGATCCACAGCTGGTTTGTTTTATTGTGAAGTGAGCTTCACCTGTGTTTACATCTGCCCACAGATGGCAGTGAGCAGCACATATTAGAGATTTATTGATGGTGTAGTTTTAGCCAAAAATGAAGCCCTTAAAACTAAGATACTGTGAAGGCAATGTGTTTAATTATGGGTCGGGTTGCGGGTCAAATGTACGTGGTTTGCAGGCAGACAATCTTGTCTGTAACTGAGGGGCGGGGCTTCCCAGTGCTGCACCACATGAATGCCCCGAGCGAGAGAGAGAGAGAGAGAGAGAGAGAGAGAGAGAGAGAGAGAGAGAGAGAGAGAGAGAGAG
>JAPQRP010000007.1:10284655-10313438 GCA_037367295.1 Apogon hyalosoma
ATAGATAGATAGATAGATAGATAGATAGATAGATAGATAGATAGATAGATAGATAGATAGATAGATAGATAGAAAATACAAACATAAAAAACACCACGGTTAAAGTCTCTTTGGTCTATTTACTATTCATGTCCTCATTAGAGGTTACTACAGGTTATAACTACTATAATGTAGCGTTCAGTGACTACGGGAAGCATTGACTACCGCTTGATAGTTGGCAACAGCTCAGTTAAAATCCTTTGCTTTAATTTAATTCTGTAAGTAAATGGTTTGTCGTTTTTTACATTAACTCACAAATTGCTAAAACAAAATTATACAGAAATAGTATTAATTTTCTTTGCTTTTGAGCGGGCCTTCACATTGTTAAGTTTGTAGGCAAGTTTGTGGAAACAAAAACAAAAAAATGCCGAAAAATATACGTTAGGAGCGCTGACTGTATGTCAAGGACATGAAAGACACGTCCGTCATATCTGCTGGCTGCTCCAACCTTGGGAGAATTTGGTATTTTCCACGGTACTTTAATGCAGCATCGGCCTTCCAACAATTTGTAAACACGCGAAAGCTAGCCCTTCGCTTACGCAGATGACGTACTTGTTCACATCAGCATACGCACGTACGGTAATTTTCGAGCGCACATCTTACGGGAATGACTAGAGGGCGGCGCTGCAACGCTCCTACAACGCAGTGCGGGATACGCGGAGGAGATGTCGGTAGGGAGGACCCAGTAACATTATTGACGTTCTTCCAAGGTGTACGATAGATATATTTCTCACCAGAGCAGCACTGGACAATAGAGCAAAGAATGGGAAGGAGTGCCCGTGGGTTTTCTTACACTGAAAGCCTGGCTGTCTCCACCGAACACCGACTTTTGCTTTTCAGTGGTATATTTAGCAGGCAGTAGCTTCGGGAAAGCAAGCAACCAAGCTAGCTTCGCAGCAAGTCTAGCTAGCTAGCAAACCTGCCGCCTTATTGTGGCCCGCATCGAACCTGCCAGCTAGCATCCGTTGCATGCACAGAAAGAGAAAATGGTAAGAACGGAAATCTAACGCCCAAGTTTAATTTAGCTAGCCGTTTTGGCAGTAATGTGTCTTTATTCTCAGATTGTCACCAGCTGTTTGCATGGTTTGTCAGTAGCTGTCATATCTCCAAACAAGGGCCAGGTAACGTTAGCTTCAGCAGCGTTTAAAGGTTGGCAATGTCTGTCACCTGCCGTGGGCTCTAGAAATGAATACCTAACACTTGGCTTCAAGATGTCGCAGCTTATTTACCGTCATCTGATCCATGGTATACCTTTAGTCATATATTATGGGTGCTTTATTCTATTGCATTCCAGTAAACATCAGTGTTTTCTGTTGTACTTAATGTTTTTTATAATAATATCAATCTATCAAAACCATACAATATTCCCAATGCTTTGAAAATAAAAGAAAGTACTTCATGTTTGCCATGGATGCTAATTCAAACTTTCATACTTTGTTATAAGGATAAGGAAACAGACTCATATTTACCATATTTTCTATTACTTTCCACAAATAGTAATCTCTACTTTTGTATGTTGACAATAATCATTTAAGAAGCCATAAGTTAAACGTTTTCATGACTGTTATTTCTTACATTGGCCCTTTCTTGGGGTCCCCGCAGACAGCAGTCACTCAGTACTCTTTATGTTTAACATCTTTGTGGGATTAGTGTAAATATCCTATAATATCAGCTTTAAAGTAGAGCTGATTATTCCAGAATTGGCATTACAGGTACGATCTGTCAAAATATATTCTTCAGACCACAGGCTGTCCAAAGATGACCATTCCCACTAGAAATAGGAATCCTATAGCCATCACTAAATCTGTCAGAATAGCTGTTTTTATTGCATATCATTCAGCCAATTCTTAAAGGATGAATTAAAGACGCTATCAATAATCAAGGGTCCATGCAATTCTGAAATAATATCCAAAATATACATTTTAAGAAATACTTCATAGTCCTGAGTCCATGCTGTAAAACAAAGGTCAAGCAAAGTGTCATTCTTTAGTCGATGGCTGCAGATATGTCTTTAATAGTAAATAAAAAATAAAGTTTAAGACACTTTAGTGCATAAGTAGTAGTTGACTGCTGTTGTGCAGCGCCTTGTGACCCATTCAAGATGTGAGCCAGTAGTTTTGTCAAGGGCACTGGGAAATAATTCACCTAGCAACCAAGTGGAATATCTTCAGAATCATCATATTACTGAACTGTTCTTTGAGCACCCTTTCAAATTAGTGTTTTGGTTTACATTAGATATTACAGGCTGTTATATGGTAGCCCCGTTAACTTGTGTTCTGTCATTTATTCCATGATTATCTCAGCTTGTATAACTTTTATATTAGCTACCTAGTATAAGCATAAGCACATTTGATGAATAGTGGTCCTTGAGATGTGCCAGTTTGGAACCTTGTTGTAAACCTTTTGGGAATTTTGGGTTCTTACTTCTCCTGTTTTATTGGAAATATTAAATGAGTGCTTTTAAAACATAATTTTGCTGACGTGTTTCTAATAAACTGGTGGAAGAAGTGTTCAGATCTTTTACTTCATTTAAAGTACTAATAAAACACAGTGATAATATTCTGCTACAAGCAAAATTTTGCATTTCTTTTTTTTTCCTTGTTAGAAACTATTGGTGCTTTATCAGCCTTTAAAAATCCACTATATCTAAACCTCTCATCATAATCTCACTAGTTGGCATAATCAGAAAAATGGTCTTAAATTAAGAAAAGTAAAAAATATTGTGCAATAAAGTGACCCCTGTCTGTTTTACAATTGTATATGACATTTTTGGATTCACATCACTACTGAATTAATGTTTACGTTGCATTGATGGATTTAATTTCAACAACCTCATATACTGTTGGGTAGTTTAATTTGCAGCTTTGCATCATATTCTGTAAGATTATTCAATGTTTGTAATGTTGTTGTCCTGTGAAAACCACTTATCTTTTTAAAAATCAACTTGTGACGATGCATTTAGAAGCTAATCCTGGAAGTCTTCCATTCGAAATTACCACACTTGGATAATGACAAACTGTAATTGGAGAAGTTACTAAATGTGTCTAAGTGCTGTGGTGTAAAAAGTACAATATTTCCTTTTGAGATGTTGAGAGAACAAGTGTAGAAATACACAGACTAGAATACTCTCATAAAGTACAAGTAACCCTGTATTTATACTTGAGTATAATACTTGTCTGTGTATTTCCATTTCCAATTCGCTACCTCTGCTGCTAGAAACCTCCTGATGAACCAGTTTAGGACTTAAAGTAAAGTCATCATTTGTATAATAGGCAGTTTTCACAGCACCAGATGTTGTTATTTTACCAGAGGATAAAACTCTGCACCTGGTGCCATCACCGTCTTTTGAAATAAACAGTAGTTGCCGGTCCTAAATGCATGTTATGAGAGACATTTCAAAAACACACTCTTATTTTTAATTAATTAATTTAATTATTTATTTATTTAAGCTTTCAATATAACTAGATCTGGTTGATGAGTGAGTGGTCTGAGTTGTGAGTTTTATATGAGAAGCCTGTTGTTTTTTTTATAGGTGTTAGTATGAAGACTAATGCCTCAATGCTGGTCTTTTCTTTGTGTCCATATGTAGGTTTACTTGTTAAATCCTATAGAGAACCTGAGAGGCTACATTAACAACCGTCCACCGCTGGTCATTTTCATGGTCAGCGTCAGTGCAGTGGCCATCGCCTTCCTGACCATCGGTTATTTCTTCAAGATTAAGGAGATCAAGTCTCCGGAGCTGACAGAGGTAAGGCACATCGACCTGTTTCTTTAAACATAAAATCAAATTAAATGCTCCTCACATTTTGGAATCCACCCACAAATACTAGTCAGATGTAGTCACTGCTGATAGCAAATGTCAGTATATGACCTTTGTGACCTACTTTTTACCAGAAGGAAGAACAGCTCTGGGAAAGAATTAAAGTGACCACTGGTTTTACTATTTTTAGGTACGTGTTTGAGAAACTACTAACAATATTTCTCCCAATTCCAAATAAATCTGGTATCATTTAGAACAGTTATTTTGAGAAAATGACAATTGGTCAACATGACAAAAACCTTTGTGGTGTTTTCAGACCACAAATATTGCAAAGAAAAGATGCTATAATATTTTTTGAGCAGTAGAATACTTGACCCTGATTTTCAGGCTCTGCTTTCATGTGTTAGCAACATCTATACCAGTGTTTCATATTTTTTTGACTGCTTTATCCCACTCCTGGAGTAAAAATAAAGCACCTCAGCTTTGTTTGATGCTTTGTGACTATCCATCCTTCCTCTTGATTACATTCCAGAGATTTTCAATGGAGTTCAGGTCTGCAAATTTGGGATGGATTCCCAGTTTTTCCAATGCTTTAAAAAGCTCAGTCATGTTGCATTTATTCTGTAGTATTTTTTAGACTTGTCTCGTTTAGACTGTTGAATTCTCAGTGTACTGTGGATGATTTGGTTGCCATCCGATACTTTTTAAATCTGATACAGCTGTAAATTATGGCCAAATATGTCACCTCTTTTTATTAATCTCGTGCAGAAAAAGCAGTGTTTAGATTCAGTGGCTAATATCTGTTGAATAAAATGAATGAAAGCCATACATTGACCTCTTCTCATCTGGCTTTGTCTTGTACATGGTGGAATATAATTGGACACAGCAAGCAGCCAAATCAAATATGTACTGGCATATTACATGTACTGTCAGATGGAGGGGGGGTGGATTCTTGGAAAGACAGCTTTGCATGTCGATCTCACAGGAAGCATACAATAGGCAAATGCAGAAAAGGATTGTGGTGAGCAATATTGTCAAGGTGGACATGGACCTGTGCTCAAAATGTTTGGTGCATGGAGCGTGTGCATATTTTCCATGGGTTCTGAAAACTATAAAATCCCATAATGTCAATTTTAGGCCTTAAAATGTCTTTAAAGATAATTTGAATATTATTAAGTTAATGTTACTTCTCTACTTTAGTGTTGCTTTTCAAATTGCAGCCCAGTAATTACATATTATATTTTACCCAGCTAGTGCCTAGCAAAAGCTCACAGCAAGAAGGTTCCAGGTTTGATTCCATTAGAAACAGGTACATACAGGTTAATTTTCCTGTTGGTGTCCCTGACCACAGTGCTGATGAAGATCTGTAGTTGGTTCCCAAGTACCTTCAATGGCAGCTCACTGCTCCTACTGTGTGCTATGTGCTAATGCTAGATGCTGTGTGTGTATGTAAGGATGGATGTACAGACAGATTTTCACTACAGGAACAATAAGGCAAGGCAAGTTTTAACATTTAGTGTGTCATGACTTGCTGTGTTGGCTAAAATTTCATCTCCTGTCATCAAATATATCAGTTTATAGAAATACTAAGACAAAATGGTTTGTGTCTTATTTATTTTCACTTTTTATTATTTTCTTCAAATTTGTGTAAGTGCAGGATCTCAAAGATTTGGTTTTAAAACGGCTCATTTAGTGTTTGGCTGAAGTCTCCTGTACCAAATGAGGAACAGGGGATATAAAGCTATGCTAAGTCTCATGGGGTGTTAGAAAAACATAAGCCACTAGTGCACACCTGCTATCCAGTCTTGTTCACACTGGGAGACTTATTAAAGTTCTGCCCCAGCTCAACTCAACTTTAACATCCAGTGTGTATATTCCAGAGAATGTAATTGCAGAAATGAAACATAATATTCACAAGTATGCTTACCTTAATATAACCAACTAAAAATTAGAACCATGTTTTCATAACTGTAGAATGAGTAGTACTCGTCCATATTTACCACCATATTAGTGTAGTAGCTGAGACTGAACATTATTATTATTATTATTATTATTATTATTATTTAACCAGGAAAAAAAATGACTTGTTGAGATAAAAAATCTCTTTTGTAAGAGTCTCCTGGCCAAGACAGCAGCAGCAGAAGTTACAGAAGGTAGAAATTTCAGCCATACATCCACATTAAAAGTGTACATAAAACACGTAGTAAACCTCACTATGGTAAAACCCACCATCACAAACTGTGTTTGAATGTAGACTAGTGTTATTAGTCCCTTAGTGACAAAGCCCAGATTAGAGAGACAGTGACTCTAACAAGGGCTTTTGCCTTTTTGCAGCAGCAATCTTCATTTTCATTTATGTGCCACTAAATATTACACACTGAACTTCTGAATCTTAAATTGTATTCTTAGTGAGTCTTCGAAAGTTTCAAATGTATCCTGCATATGTAATGTAATCTCATATCTAAAGGGAATCGTATAGCATTGCTATTGCTGAACTCGTCCTCTCTCCTCAGGACTGGAACACCTTTCTTCTGCGCTTCAATGAACTGGACTTTTGTGTGTCAGAGAATGAAACGATAAAGCACGGCCTGAACGAGTCGACCACACCAGAGAGCATGGTGGTGACCAGCGGTCAGGCCCGGTCCAGCACTCAGGCTCCCCTCCTGCTGGAGGACTCGGGTCCCATCAACATCTCAGTGCCCATCACACTCACACTGGACCCCCAGCGCCCATTTGGGGGATACTCTCGCAATATCACCCACCTCTATGCCACGGTGCTCGGCCAGCAAGTCGGCTTAACTGGTTGGTTCTCTTTTTTATCACTAGTTTGAGTTGTTGTTATTATTATTCAGGAAAAAAGCAGTTGCTCTTTTTTTTTATCATCATGTTCTATTGCAGCATTTGGACTAGCAAGATGATTAATGTAGAAGCATTTCTGTCATTGTGCTACTGCTGAAAATGTGGGATATAGACAGATGACACACTGCTTTTTTCCCCTAGTGAAGGAACAAAACATTCCCAGTTTGAATAATCTGAAATCATGAACATTTTTGTGAGGGCTTGAAAATTAGTGACACTGACAGGTTTCTAACCAAGAGCTGTCTGCTTTAAAAACAGGTTAAAAAAAAAAATTGGTTCTCGAAAGCATGTAAATTAATGCAGAGCCTCAATGTGATCTTAAAACTTTTAAACTGATCATTTCTTATTTATTCAAACCATTGATCTGGCCAGTTATTGTGTAGTTTCCAAGTATTAGCTTGAACAAGGACATTAGATCTCCCAAACAACATGAACATCAGAAACAGTGTTATAGTATTTCTTACAGTCATTTGAATTTCTTGATGGATTAAACTGTAAACTCTTCCTTTTGGCTACAAAAATGAACCTTGGCTGTTAACATTTATAAAGTTGTGTTTATGTGCACATTGTGACTCTTGGCTTGAGATAAAAGCAACTGTAAGCATTTCAGTTACATTTGGCGCACACCAGGAGGGTGTTAGAGGTCCTGGATGTGGATCTGTGTGTCGACACCAACAGCAGTTTCTGCTGTGGCGTTCCCCCTCCGTAATGGCCATCAATATGATTCCATGTCAACATTAATTTGCATCAATTCAGATTAAAAGAAAATAATCCAAATTGAGCTGTCATGCGGTTTTCATTTTTTAAAAAAGAGAGCGAGAACACATTTTTCACAAGTGTGTGACATATTCATGTCATTAAGCATTTCCTGCATGATGTCATTTTTTTATTTCACTGGGTCATTTCACAGTGTATTTACATCAGCATTGTTGACCTACCACACCGAATATAGTAATCCCTCCCATTTTCTACATGACACTACCTGCCATGCAGCCTTGTGTTGTAAATAGGAAATACTATTCATGGATAATATCATTTATCTAAAATGCAGCACTGAGGAGTCATCAGACATACAAACAGAAACATCATGGCCCATTCAGGGCTGGGGGTGTGGATACATTCTGCATTTTCACTGGTAGTCATCTGCATGGATCTGCATGACAAATACAGAATCACACCAGCAATTTCACAGTGAATTCAGGCTGGGCTGCAGGAATAGGCAAAAAGACTATTGTGATTATTTTGAGTAACAGTGTCAATGTGATTTGTGTCAACTTCTTGATTCTTAAGAAAAAATAGCATTTTTCCAACTTAAGCATAAAGCTTAAACTAGCATAAAGTACTTAAAAAGCTTTGTCTATCTTCAATTTTTAGACAGTACGTCTCTGGTGGCTCTCTCTGAATCCACATTATCACCAGATAAGAGATTGAGATTTATTTTTTGCCAGTTTTTGCAAGCAGATCACCCTAAATCCTCCTAAATCTGACCCTATAAATTGCAGCATTTTGTGATTATATAATTTCATAGGCTGATTTTGTGATTACAGTTCCATTAATTATGCAGCCCAAAATACTGGTAAAGAAACATTTTACTCACATCTGTCTGAATATGCACTCATACAAGGATGCAAGTGTTGGATCAACTGAGAACAAAATATGACAAACAGAAACAAGTTACACAATGAGTAATTGTCTTTGAGAAGCCTGATATTAGCTGTTGACCACTATATTGATCTTTTTTTTTGGGGGGGGGGTCTGTAACACATACATACACGTGAATTACCTTGGTGTGCTGCAGTACACAAACCGTTAGCTGCAGCAGAGGGTTGAAATAAAGCTTCATTAAAACTGGTAATTCTCTTACAAATCCAGAAATCCAGTGAGACATCACTAAAACCCACGCAGTGGGAATCCTGGATGTCGAGAAAGCCCCTCTGCGTAGCTGACATTCCTCCTAATGAATAAGTCTATAATGTCTGTACATTATTGACTGGGTAATTCTCCCCTTTTGTGGGTGGGAGTGTGTCCTTTTTAACGGGTTTTATCTTTCCACTGTGTGTGGTGACTTGAATTGGACTGAACAGTAGTGGCGTTGTGTAACACTAAGCCATTCCATTACAGTCCACCTATAGGTTTCAGATTTTCAGGTTTCACAAAGCAAAGGAAAGTGAAAAGTGAATCCCACTCACTCTGAGCCTGTGAATACATCATTACTGCTTGGTTACATTTGTGGACTTTAGAGAACATGCATATCTTTCTTGCCCTTTCATGACTGATGTATATTTATAGAGAAAATATGTAGAAGGATAAAAGCCTTCATGCAACATTTTCTCCTGTGTTTCTGTCTAGCTTCCTGTCGTGGTCTTTTACATGAGATGAATACTAGACTTTCCATTAATCTGTCATTGTCATTTTCGTGGTAAAAGTTATACAAAAAGTTTCATGAATTTGAAACTTTCCTGTCTTCAGAATGTTGAACAGGGTGTATATGTTTAGGGGGTGTTTGCACATATGAAGTTGCAAAGACGCAGACGAGTCAGCAGCAGAGGACTTGACCACAGTGACAAAAATTAGAAGATAAATTGTCACCTTGTGCACTACAAGCTGCCTGAAATGTGACCACTACATTTTACATGTGTCTGTTAAACACCAGTAGAGGCAGTGCTGAACATATCAGATGAAGTATTCAGGGTTCCCACATATCCTGGAAAACCTGGAAAATCATTGACCAATTTTCCAGTCATGGAAAACATGGAAAATGAGAAAAAAGGTCAAATGTCCTGGAAACAGTTAATTTATCCTGGAAAATTATGTATCCTCCCCCTGCCTTGTGACCTTGTGTGCCTAAATTGAGATGAAACAAAGGAAATAGTTTTTCAGTAATCTATTGAAAATATACAACTATTTTAGAGGAAGTGGAGGTGAGAAAGTTGAGTTGGGAGTTACCCAGTTGAACATTGTAACTCCAGTTTGTCAGGCTAATGAAGTGCTATGCAGTAATGTGTGGGTGTGTTTGCATTATTCTCTGATACATTTGTCATCATTATTTTTCATAGATGAATTATAGCCATAGGCTGCACATCAAATGTCTGAGTAATAAACATAGAAACAATCTGGGTAAATGCAAGTTACAACTGTAGAAAAGAACACTTCCAAAGAATGAGAGGGACAGGGGAATGGATTAGTGTATGACGTGATAACTTGTCTCTGTAGCAACTAAAAATGTCCTGGAAAACAATTTCAGGGAAAGAGTGGGAACCCTGACTATTGTTTCTATTGCGTGACAAATTAGTGCTTTGAAGCACAGAATAGCCTGTTTTCCTGGAATGCCCACCTGTCCAGTTGAAACGAATGAAATGTGTTTTTGTGTCAAAGTATTTGGTATTTAAGCCAAAGGATAAAGTGTATGCAGCTTAAACAGTAACATTTCAATCTGTTGAGAGGGGATTAGAAGGTCAAGGTACAGTAAGGTCAGGTAATTAATTTTTTTTTACATCGCTGTGCTCTGATAATAATCGGTTTGGCTCTGGTTTTTAACCTTCTACCTTTGAATAGTTTCAGGGCTGTGTTTGTCTTTGTAACAGGATCAGGAACTTGTGAGATCCCTGTAAATATTAAAGTGTCCCAAAGCAAAGTCAGTAAGAAGCAATGCAAATATTTAATTAGCCTGAATAAATAATAATGTGTGAATATATAGAGCACAAAGATGGTGACAATTTTGGAGATGCTATCAGCAGTATTTTTACTGAGATCATATGCATCCATTAACCCTTAAAGACCCAAACAGCCACTGGTGTAAAATATTTAATACCTGTTAATCTGATCAACACATGTAAATAATTGGTGTAAAATACAGTTATTCATCTTTTCATGGTCATCAAATATGACCCATTTGGACGTTCAGAGGCTCCATAGTGAATATGGAAACACTGTCATCTTCTACAACGTTGATTCACCAGTAAAACCCATGGAGTTAGATCAGTGACAGTGGATGGACACACTGGGTTTATGTTCAGTTAATGATAGATTTTAGCGGAGAAAAAAAAGTCACATATTCTTCAGTTTTCACTGTTTCTGATCTTATAACCCTCAACTTTAATCTGTGCTTTTATGAACATCTACATGATCAGTGAATAAAATATAGGAAAATATATGATTTACATTTAAAAAAAAAAAGCTAAATACAGAGGATAAAAGAATAAATAGTGATAAATCACTTAGGAATGGTTAAATAGAGAGAAAAATTCATTTGGTAACTGACACAAAAGTAGTCCTGGGTCTTTATGGGTTAAACTGTCTCAATGACTTTTCTCTCCTTATATTTTGTTTATTGCTATGTGAAAGGTTAGAGATAAAGTTAATACTGGTTCAATGGGGATATTTTATTCATTTTCTACATTTACCCAGCTTTGGTTAAGTGTCTAAACAGAACCGTATCTTGTCGTCTTTAATACTGTGATCTGAGAATACCGGAATATTACTACTAATAATAATAATACTGGAAACTTCAATACAATACCTTGAAAATTAACATTCGGGGCTTAAAATTTTCAGCTGTTATTGAAATAAGGTATGCTTTTCTTGGCTACTGGCAGAATTCATCTCTTTTTTTCCCCACATTAACAAAAACATTGTAAACTAAACTTAGCAATGAAGTGTAGTTAATTGTGCTGTAGGTTAGGCAGCACAATGGCCATAGTTAAATTATTTTCAAATTAGCTGAAGTTCTGAGGGAGTTGAGCTTAACATAAATAATCACAAATAACTTTCACTTACAGTTTGCTGTAAAGTATTAATACATCAGCATTGTTACTTATGTTCTAATACTTGATAGAGGTTTGTGTTTTTAATAAGAGTACAGAACAGTACAAAGGAAAATGACTAAGACTTGGACTAATGTTTGCACTGCTTTGTAACTTGCATATGAGCTCCTTCATATCTTTGTGTTTCTTTTAAAGTATTTCCAAATGGCATTCATTAAGATGAGACAAATGATGAGAGGACAGTGTTGTAAGTGAATGAGAATGCAAAACAAGATCCGCTTCTTAATATCATCTTAATATTCCATCCAAATTAACAAATTTGCCTAATGTAGAATTTAACAAAGAGATTTTACTAGAACCTTTGAATTAAGTTTTAATCACCAACAAAATAGAACAAAACAGATTGTCAATAAAAGGACATACCCTGACCAACAACTGCAACTTGCTAAAACACAAGTCAGTCTGTAAATAAATACAAATAATAAATGGTGTTAATAAAGGTGCTAAATCTCTTCTTAAAAAGGCAACTGGGAATCAAGTTAGTTTTGTTTTTTTTTTACTTTAATATGACATTGCCTAAACATACAGTCATTCATGTTTTTGGTCAACTATAAAAATTTACAGCTCTAAAATGACAAAGTATCTAAGTTACAGCATTAGTTGTTTAAATACAGACAGTAGAAATAAGTACTAACTGAACAAAGGAAAATCATTGAAACAGATTATTGAATGACCTTTGACTAGTGCGGTTGACATTAGCCACAGCTCCTTTCATTTTTTTAATATTACTGTTTCATTTTCGTCGACACACACCTGTCACACAAATGCTAGGAGGGCAGGGATGTGTTACTGTTTTTGGTCAGAGTTTTCAGTAGACACAGATTGCATGTGGACCTGCTGCTTGGCGTGCTGTTAAACACTGCCAGTGTCTCTCTGCAGTGGGAGTTGTTATGCATGCCGTCCTTAGCTCATTTAATTGCCTCAGAGCTGGGAGGAAGTGCTCTGTCACTGTGTAGTTTTGTTTTTCTCAGACAACGCTACTCTCACAACTTTCCCTCGTGTGAACAGAACAATTGAAAGAATGTGGAGGTGCAAGTCAGAGGCATGGCTGCATTTATTTAAAATGCAGATTTTAAAAACAACCAACATGTTTCTGTGCTGTTATGTCTATTTTCTAACTATCTGCCGTGATCTTGTTTGTTGTTGTTGTTTTACACACAGGCCGGGAAGCCCACGAAGAAATAAACATCACCTTTACCCTGCCCGTATCCTGGAACTCGGACGACTGTGTGCTGCACGGCCACTGTGAGCAGGTGGTGTTCAGCACTTGTATGACCATCACAGCAGCCAGCAATATCTTCCCAGTCACAGTGTGAGTTGGTCGTCTTCCATGACTCCAGGGACACGTTACACCATATAACTCAGCCTAAAGTTGGGTGACACAATCACATATTCAGTTTTGCCCTCAGTACATTCACAGCATTTCTGAAGATATTTGAGACTATTTTGTTGCATATTCTCCTGTGGCCCAGGAAAGTAAAAGTTTGATTGTTTTATAGTAACTGCCTTGATTGGAAACAGCATAATGCAACCGTTTAGGTTTTTTTTTTGCAGATACATTTTTAATTTATTTCTGAAATGTTCTTTTCAGTGGACAGCGTTTATTTTTTGTTTTGGTTTTGTTTTTTTTTCTAGTAAAGCTGTGAAACTCATGTCCCCAACAGAGGACAAAACTGCACTGTTGGATCTATATCTGTTTAGATCTGTGCATTTAACAAGTAAAGGTGCTTTATTGTTCATTTTTACTTGGTTAGAATAAAACTTTTCAGATGAGCACATACCCAAAATACACAAACAAACTATTTTTTTCATTTTAATCTTAGTGTGCGTGCAGACTGAAACTGTTGTGTGCTTACAGTTGCAGTTTCTATTAGTATTAAATATCAGATTAATTCCACTGGAAGACTCACCCTGGGTCAGAGTATTCATTGTAACCAGAGAAGTCTACCTTCTCAGGTTTCTTATTTAATTCCATGACCATCAAGTAGCATGACTAATGGTACTGGCAAACATTTTGTGTGGCCAAAAAAGTTATTTCTTTCGGTTCGTTGTGGTTAAACTCCAACCTCCGGCCAGTGTCTGTAATGTTACACTCAAGGCTCAGGTCTCATGTGCGTTATGAAACCGCACCATGTCAGTGACTGGGTAGTGTCGCATTGATTGATTGGTTCTAAGAGTATCTCGTGGCAACTGCAAACGAAGAAGATACTCAGGTAGACCACATGCATATTTATGCTTGCACATAACCTTTAAAAACAGACAGTGGGTCAATGATATGCAGGTTCAATTTCAGACACTGTGTGACAAAATTAACACTTTTTATAACAGTATTTTTGACTACATGTTGAAGTTCAATATTTACAAGTTCAGCTAAAATGAAGAATTTGACAAGAAATCAACATTTGATCAGGCTGGACCAGTAAAATAATATCAAAATAACCTATGGATATTAACTCTAATTGTTTGTTTTAGTACTACAAAGTAAAATGCAAATATAACAATATTATTTCTCAGCTTCTCATTTACACATGTACATTACAACTTACAGATGGCAGTGGATCTGCAAAGGCACAAAGCATTTAGTAACAGGCATGATATTGTTAAAATTTTACTTATTTTTCTGAAGAAATGTGAGGTTGTTCATGGTTCTTCAGGTTTTTCACATTTCTTGTGAAAGGATAGTTTGTAAATGTAAAGATTTTCATCATATAATTTGACTTTTTTTACACTAAAACAAAAAAAAGTCATTATTGTCATCATTTATAGGTTATTATGCAGTTATTTTACTCTACAGATCCAGTTGAGATCACATTTGGATGTATGTGGCCCCTGAACTAAAATGATTTTGCACTTCACAAATTCATCCCATGGACTGGATTTGACTCTGACGGGCTGCTTTTGGTCCATAGGCTGCATGTTTGACACACCTGCTTTAACTCTTGTCCTTCATGCATGCAGGGCAGCAGCCCAGATCCACTTGAGACCTCGCAAGACCGACAACCAAGGCAGTGCTCAACAATCGCTCATTAATTTTCACAATCTGATGTCTGATTTTGATCTAGATTCAAATACACAATCAACTATGGAATATTTGTTGACATCCCTCATGTAGTGATATTACCCATGTATAGAGACAGTCACATTTGCCTTTAGCAGTCACATGCTCCTTTATGGGACCTCCACTCAAATATGTGTTTGGCTTTACAGGCAGCCGCCACACTGCGTTCCAGAGACCTACACCAATGCCACATCTTGGTACAAGGTGTTTACCACAGTCCGTGACTCGGATACCAAGTACAGTCAGGACTACAACCCCTTCTGGTGTTACAAAGGAGCCATCGGCAAGGTGTACCATGCCCTCAACCCAAAGCTGACCGTCATTGTCCCTGATGTGAGTGACTGCACTGCTCAGTTTTAGATTGGAAACTTTGTTTAGTCTCATATTACAGAGGTCCTGGATCTGATGTTTAACTGCATGAAAAGACCAATAAGTAAATATTATTGCAGTACTATTCAGGTGTCATTTCCAGGCAGAGAATAGGATTGCTCACTCAAGGTAAACGTGACCGAACACAAAGCCTCTTTACAGTCCTGACAGCAGTAGATTGTTCCAGTCTTACACAATGATCTCATTGACAGGACACAACTGCAGACTACAGGCTTTAGTGAGTCTGAAAACAGCCTAAATATACAGCTCTGGAACAAATTAAGAGACCACTGCAAAGTGATCACTTTCTCTGATTTTACCATTTATAGGTATGTGTTTGAGAAAAATGAACATTTTTGTTTTATTCTCTGAACTACCGACAACATTTCTTCCAAATTCCAAATAAAAATATTGTTATTTAGAGCATGTGTTTGCAGAACACAACAAATGGTCGAAATAACAAAAAGATGCAGACCTCAAATAATGCAAAGAAAACCAGTTCATATTCATTTCTAAACAACACAATACTAATGTTGTAACTTGGGAAAAGTTCATAAATCAATATTTGGTGGAATAACCCTGATTTTCAATGACAGCTTTTACATGTCTTGTCTCTCCACTGTTGCTGTTGGATGACTTTATGCAGCTTCTGGCAGAGAAATTCAAGAAGCGCCACAATATTCGATGGCTTGTGACCATTCATTTTCCTCCAGAAGTTTTCATAGTGGGTTTGGATCTGGAGATTGGACTGGCCATGACATGGTCTTCATCTGGTGGTCTGCATCCACACCTTTATGGACCTAGCTGAGGCCAGGAGCATTATCCTGATAGAAGAACCAGTCCTCAGAGTTTGGGAACGTTGTCAGAACACAAGTCCAGTAGTTTTCAATAGTTACTTTTTTACTTTTGTGGTACTAATAGCACTGTTTTTCCTATTGTAAGAAGATAGTGCTGGCCACAGTAGTGGTTTTTATAGTTCTCTTTCTTAAATAAGACATGGACCAGGTGTTTATTCAGTAGAATAAGGTGTGCTTGTGTTGGAATTCAACAAACACAGGAATGGAATGGCTGTCATACATGCACACATGCTGATTTCAGAGGAAATTGCACTGGTCTCTTAATTTTTTCCAGAGCTGTATATGCTCACCTGTACTGTCATGTGATTTCAGTCCACACACACGGAATCCTGAGTAAAGGCCCATTCATGTTTGCTTTAGATACATTAATAGGTTTGTCCATTTCAAATTATGTCAGGCGTCACTGTCTTTATACTTATATGCGTCCATTGTGTCGTAATGAGCTCTGTATTAACATACTGGCCAAATACCACAAAGAAGAGTAGAGTTTTTTTTATAAGAAGAAGAAAGTCAATAATAACAAACACATGACAACAGAGGAGGTTTTACTAATGTGGATACTAATGTTGATATTGAAAAGGGTAGTTGTCATGAATATATTAGTAGTTTTTCATTAACTCACACAGTCGCTCTTTGAAAAGTTTCACCATTTCTGGAAATTATTCTCTTCAAATCTCAACACTGCTTCCACTGTCCATGGTGGTACTGTTCTGTATTTGCATCTGCAAGCTCCCAGGGAATGGACAGAAATACGGACATAATGAACGCAGAGGACGGACAGAACGCTCCGTTTGTATACGTATGTGTCTTTAACGTCGAGCATAAATGGGCATTAAGACTTCACCCAAACTAATGAATCAGAATTTAGTTAAGAAAAACAAACCTGAGTGTTTTTCCTCCAGGATTCCTCCAGATTTAGCTAAATATCAAATGATTTATGTATGTTTTTAATGCTTTACGTTAATCACAAGTTTCAAATTCTACCTTTGACTTCTGCTTATAAGAAAATGTGCAGCTCCTTTGTGGTCTTAACATCTGTGTCTTCTCACCAGGACGACCGTTCTCTCATCAACCTGCACTTGATGCACACTAGCTACTTCCTGTTTGTCATGGTCATCACGATGTTCTGCTATGCAGTCATCAAGGGGCGGCCTGGCAAAGTACGGCAAACCAACCCTGATTTCTGCCCTGAGAAGGTACAACAGACAGCAGCAGTGCTTTATGACGTGGACAGGTAGATTCAGCCAAGCATCTGACCGACCAGTGATTGGTCTACAACACGATCCAATCACACTGCTTGTTTTCCTTCTCGCTGTCCAAATGCATGGACATCTCTGAGTAATGATTGGGCTTTCGAGGCTTCTAACACAGTGGTGGCACATTATTACCTGAACCCCTCATTAATTATACACATATTAATAAGGATATTTACATTTTAACCTAAATGTTTTTGTTCTGGTATTCTTTTTGTATTGTGAGTCAGGCCTGTGAAGACTTTAGTGCAACTCATGGGCTTTAGCTGTGTGATACTTACACAGATTTCATATCGAGGGGCAGAGCAAAAACTGTCCTCTTTAGTTTCTACGCTTTTGGCTCTGTGGATCACCTTTCATCCCAGCGTACGATGAGCCAGTTCACACCAGCCCACAGATAAACACTTTCTAAGATGGGTCACAGCACCAAGGCCTGACTCACTGTCTGGGCCAGTCCAGACAGATGGTTGCTCTGCTCTGCTGGGCGAAGGACTAAATTATACATTTACAGAGTTGCGGTACAAGCCAAACACTGTAGAGTTTTGGGAAATTTCAAGGGCAATTTCCTTCTAAAATCCTGTAAAATGTCCTTCACTCTGATCGGGCTCCTTCTGCTTTGGCCGCCAGCTGACAGTTGAAGTGTTTTTAATCTTGACATGCCCTACAAGTCTTCAAAAGCCTAGGACCAATATCCTGACTTTTAAATGCCTTAAAATCAATTTTCACAAGTCCTAAAATGATTGGATTATGAACTCCAGTCTTGCTTTTTAGGGGAAAAAACTATGTAATGAACACGTAAAACCAGCAGAGATCCAGCAACCCCAAGGAAATTATCAGCGCACACTGAACTAGTGTGCTCTGATGAAGCTGCGTCTGTTAATACTTCCATCTAATATGTATAAGAGACAATTTTAAGACACCCAGCTTAAGATCTGTTGAAAGTAAACAATTTGACGGCCATTTTTTGCCAGTAGGTGTTAAATGGGTGATAAATTGCATAAATAATGGTATTTAAAAAAATGTAAGCCCTTAAACCTTGCAGTAACACAACTTAAATTTATCTTAAAAACACTACACATAGGACATAAATAATAATTTTTTTCTGCTCCATCTAGTGGTCATATGAAAACTTTCAGATTGGGGTTCTTCACACTAGAGGTGAAATAATTTTTGGAAGCCTCTTTTCTGTCAGCATGCTTTGCTCTTGAACTGCTACTGTCCATATTTCCTCATTTATGCTGATTTACATTTCTGTTTTTGGGTGTGAAGGAGCACTTTATATAGTATTTTACTGTGATGTGTCTATGACCTTAACTCCTTCATTTGTTCCCTTGCAGGTGGCATTGTCAGAGGGTTAAAAAGACATCACAAAGCTATATCAGAACTTTAACATGTAATGTGGACAAACTCAAAGAAACAGAAGAAATGGATTAAACATACCAGTTGCCTAGTGAACCCTGGAAATACAACGAGGGACGCAAAAGCTCTGTGAATGCATTACTCTTGCAATGTTGGGTTTCTCCAACCAAAGATATACAAGTGCCTGTATCTGTGGTGTAAATATTTGTAGGAACTCTGATATTCAGTGCAAACCTTTTTTCTTTCCTTTTTTTTTGTTTTTTGTTTTTTTTCCGACTATTCTGCCTGCGTCCCCTCGTGCCATGACCGAACATGCAGTACATGAAAACAGAAGGTGTGATCCACGTAATACCTGACCATTTTTGTAGCCGTTTGTTCGTTAGCTGCCCTTATTTCTCAAGCATAAGAAGCATAAAGTCTTTTCACACCACAGAGAACTGGCTTCCTTAAACATTTAGCAGCTTGTATCACATATGAGTGTTTTTGCTGTAAAGGTTTGGAATTTTTTTTTTTTTTTTTTTTTTAATATATTTCTCATTTGGACAAAGCACGATGTTGAGTCATGTCTTTAAGTGAACTAGAATATGCTTGAATACTCTGATTGGGATGTTTGCTTGAGGATGAGATGCTTGAAGTTGTGATTAAATCTTGTCATTGCAGCCTCAAGAGGATATAAAATAAATACAGCACTTAGTGAAGACCTAAAAAAGGAACTAATGAGGAATTGGACATTGTTTGCAATCAATTAAAAACATATTTTGTGCAATAATTTGATTGTACTAGAACTAGGGATGGGAATTGATAGGATTTTATCGATACAAATGCTGTTAATTATTCTGATTATTGGTTTTGTTCACCATTGATTCCTGCTCAATTTTCTGCTCTGTAAAGAAAATGGGAAAAACACACGGTTTTCCAGCTAAGTAAGTAAGTTTGTAATTACAAGTGTTTCTACTGTTTCTTGAAATTATCATTTAACACATTAAATCTAGGACTGTTGTCATCTTTTGTCTCAAAATTAAACTTCTATGACTCATTTGGATCATTTTTGGATTTTTATCAGCAAAAATACCTTCAAAATCTAGACGTATTAAAATTACAATTTGTTTTTTTGCATATCATTCAGCCCTTAAAAAAATGTGCGATTTGACTTTTTAAAATACACAAACAATGCATATACCAACATTGTTAAAAGGAAACGTTAAGCTTGGAAGCATATGATTACAATGTGGATCAGATGAATTAATTCCCACCCCTAATGAGGTCTGAATAATTCCTTTGTGTCTGCAATGTCAATGAGCATGGACTTGTGTATTTGGGTGATTGCACTGTGCACATTAATGCAGAATACAAGGAAAATGAACATTAGGGACCTTCTGGCTCATCAGTATGGTTTAAAGGTGGAGTAAATGATTCTAATCCTAGTGGTTTTTCTAATCCAGTGAGTATCTCCTGGACTGTTTGCTCTGTTTGCAAAAAATAATTCTACACAGCCTCGGCGTGATAGCCCCATGGGAACTAAAATATGAACAGCGGTCGGTGGTGAGAAACAAATAATTTTATGATCCTGCTTGAATTGTGCCACCATTTACACATATGATGTTTGTCAGTTTAAAAACTAACTTTACAAGGTGTTGGAAGTTGCAGTTAGTTGCAAAGATAGTAGAGAAACATCTGGTTTTGCGTTTTAAGTGCTCAGTGGACTGCATCTGTTGGCATACACTAAAATGGTTGCAGCCTTGGCACATTTTACCTCAGTGTTCAAGACTGAGGTAGAATGTTTGAAGAGGTGAAAATCACTACAGTCTGGTCATGTTGAAGCTGCAGAAACACCTACAGCAACTGTGAGCAGGTTATGAGAAAGACAGGCACAGTGCCGTCACCTCCACGACTTTCACCTGTATAGTCCTAATATTTACAGTTTTTCACCTCAACATATGTGTAAATGATGGAATAAATCGAAAGGATCAAAAAAGAACTTGTCTCATGCTGTTGACTGTGATACATATAATATACAATTTAGCAAACAGAGGATGTGAAGGAGCGCTGAACACTAGGGGTTTGTTTAGATGGAGTCATGCTGTGGCATTTCTTACTCCACCTTTGAGGGCAGTTCAATGAGCTGCTCATCTTCTGTGGTTTCTGTCAAACCGTTCTTCAACAGATCTGTCTCACTTTGGTATCATTTTCTGCCTTTTATCCCTTTTTGTGGCTCTCAGTCACCTGCCTTGTATCTTTAATTTGCAGCCTGTCCTCGTACACTTTTTAACTTCTGTGATGTTCAGTACATTTTCCACTACACCTGGATGAAGCAGAACATTCTCTTGCCTTACCTACGGTGGACTCACCTGCTTGAAAATAAGCTGAGAGATCTTTTTTCTCTCGTCATCTTTTAACTCATCGGCCCGTTGTTTTCTTCTTCTGAAGCCATTTTCCTTTCTCATTCAGTTACTTCTCTCTTGTCTGACAAACCTGTGGTTTGAACTCGAAACTTGTGATGTTTGTCCCATTAACGTACATGTCTTTGGGCCCTTTGAGTTGTTTAGTTTTGGAATTACTTCAGCAAATCCTTATCAAGTGTTTGAGTTTGTGCACCTTTAGATTTCTTGCACATTTTGTATCATTTGCTTCTGTGAATTTTACTCATCCACGATCACCTGTAAACATTATGATGTTGTTTAGTAATCTTCCTAAAATTCAGTATAATTATATATTACTTTTTAATTATATGTATATAATTATATTAATATGTTGTATTTATGACTAAATCATTTATTTTTTATTATTTTGTAGTACAGCAAAATGTGCAAAAACTCACTTGGTGTGCACGTGTGTGTGTGAGTGAGTTTGGGTAAAGTTTGGAGGAACAAAGGCAGCTTTAGACTCTGATTTTCTTCCCATATTGAACAGATTTTCTCGTTTTGCATAATGTTTTTTTCTCGTTACACCAGCCTGAATTGATTAGAACTGGGCACAGCATTTACATGAGCTCACCTCCCCGGACTTCCTCCTGCAAAATTTGCACTTTTCCACTCGAATTGTAGTGACTTGTGTCGTTCTGAATCTATTTCTCATCGTAGCTTTAACAAATTCATTTGCGTTCCTTCAGTGGTTTAATTTGAGAGCTGAGTTTGACAATCATGTATTCTAAATGTGTACATACCCACCCCAACGCAACCAATGTAAGATTTGCAATAAAAAAAGAATAAATACTGATGTTATTGTCCTATAACCCACTGTTTGTTGCACTGACCCAAAAGTAAAATCTATTTAATAAGTATGAGCTCATGAAAAACTTAAAACATTCAGTGCCCCAAGTCTTAAAAAACAAAAAAAAAAAGAAAATGTGGAGCATGAAAACAGTCTAAGTCTGCTTTTAATCTGTGATTATTTTTCAATAGCAATTACTGATACATTGTACTTACCTCTGTTATAAATTTGTTCCATAATTGATGTACCTGTTGAATGTATTTTTTATAAAGCAGCATAATCTAAATCTGAGATGCAACGTTCAGAATTCCAAGTGATTTTAGACTCTGTAGATTGATCTTTTTTTTTTCCCGTTTGAAAGGCTTTACTTGAATCATGTTTCTGTTTGAGTGGTATTCATATAAAGTTTATTTTCTTGTGGCAGAAAAATTGATCTTTTGCCACATCATTGTATCAGACACATTTGTATATGTTTTGTTTGTGAATGAGAGAAATGTGTTGGGTTTTGATCCTAATGGATGTGATACCTTGGTTTTTTTTTCCACATTTTGATTGATAATAGGGCAAGTCTTCCTAATTCTGATGTGTATCATATTTGAGCATGTATTTGTTGCATTTTTTTTTTTTTGTCTCGTTCTGTCTCCCATGTGCTCATGGTTGGATGCTTTTTTGGAAGATTTGGCAGCTTTAACTGGATGCTTTGATAGATTTGGGTTATGGGATGTATGGGATCAAAAAAGTCAGTAAATTTAAGAATTGGCACTTAAAGATAGCTGTATTTCCATGGAACTGTCCAGCAATTGAAGCAAAATTTCAACTAAAACTTAATTCCTACTAAATTGTGCATTTTGTTTTCCTTGTGAAATTTGTGATTTTTTTTCTCCATCAAATAAGATGGATAATTTGATCCACTTGTAAATGTTGCAGTGTTTTTGCATTTTATTACAATAACCAGATCACTTTTTCAGCAGATTATTCACAATTTAAATGTTCACATCAGAATTTACTTGCAAAAGTAAGTTCACTTAAAAAAAAAAAAAAAAAAAAAGACAGCCTCAATGTGTGTAAAAACTGTCTTCTGTTAATCAGCCTTTTCTAATTCTTAAAAATGTGCTTAAAACCTTTTAAAGGAAACAGCTCATGGTTTTGTATTTGCAGAAAAATGGAAGTTAAAAATTCAGAAATATGTTCAAATCAGTTCGTTTACATGTGTTTAACCTTTAAAGACCCAGAAATGTTTTTGTGGCGCCTTCCAATAGAATGCATTCACTACATTTAACCTTTTCTTAGTAATTTTTCATTTATTATAATATTATTCTCTGCAATTTGCATATTTAATTGGGTGGTCATGTAGATGTTCCTAAAACCTCAGAGTAAACGCAAAGCTTATTTTATCAGAACAGAGAAAACTGAAGAAGTGACCTTTTCAACAAAATATATCATTAATTGGACAGAAAAACATGTATCTACAAGCAATGTCATTTGTCAAACTGTGTTTTATTGGTCAGTCAGTGCTGCAGGAATTAAGGTTTCTACATTCACTGCAGTGCCTCCAAATGTCCAAAAAAGACACATCTCATGCCACTGAAAAGTAAATGAACTGCTTTTTACCTGAAGTATTTCAATGTATTGATGGGATTAGTGGTTGAAAAATTCAGCGGTGGTTCAGGTCTTATGTCCTGTCCGATTTCTCTGCATTTACAAACCTTCTCTGCAAATCTAAATTCTTTCTCCACGCCTGTTTCCAAATTGTCTAAAAGGAATATTGACCCTTCTTTGATCCCGTAGGGCTTTGGGGTGTAGTTGAATAAAGGGAACCTGAAGATGTGAATGAAGCATGTCCTGTTTTTGCCAAACTGACATTAACAATGCCAGTGTCCTGCATTTATTTTATCCTGCTACTTCTGCCTCCTTGTGTGACTTACGTCTTTGGTTAAATCTGCACCTCTGATTGCAAAATGCCTTAACATTGTCCTGATTATTTTTTTTTAAGTAGTTTCACATATTGTGACTGCACCGGCTTTACAGAAACAAATCCAGACACAATAATTATCACATCTGAGCTACACTGAGCTCACGTTACCATGCTTGTTAGGTGTGCATTTAGGGGTTTTTAAGGAGATGATGTTTGCTGTTGTAGTTTTCACACTACTCTAATATATCAGTAAAGTCAGAGCAGCTGTGTTCTTCTGAGTTGCTGCATCTTCCAGCGGCTTTACATGAAGCTAAACACTCGAGTCTCCAATGTTATCCTTTCTGTCATGTTAGCAGCGCTTACAGGCAAGTATTAAGCCAACTCTGTGCCTTCTGCACTGGCGAGCTGCATCCTTCCTCCCTGTACATACAGTAGATAGAACTGTAGGTTTAATGTGGCTAGGATGTCATTCAAACCCTTCTCCTTTCCAGTGGAACTGCTGTAAATTAATTCAAGTTGAAATAAACTGTCTCTAAAGTTCACTCTTGCTGTGTGCTGACTTTTTTCACTATTTCAGGTTTTTACCTCACTGGCTGATAGGCCATGAGCTATTGTGAAGTCATCGTCATCTTTGTTAGCAATTTCCTCAAATGTCTTCTCCAATGAAACTACTGATCAGATTCATTTCAAACTTTATATGTCGCTTCCTTGGGATGATGTCTACAAAGTTCGTCTAGTGTTTGTAGAAATGATGATATTTGAATTTGTGACGAATATTTGAAATATTAAAAATTTGCCTTATAATGGTCCATATTTTGATGGTTTGATGGAAATGGTTACATATATAAATATATAGTTGCTATTAAACACTGATAGGAAGTCATATATGGACTTTGATTTGGGTCCATGACCTTGAAGTCAAACTCAAGGTCATGGTGTCTAGATTTCAACAATTATCTTCTCCAAAACTAGTGGTCGGATTCATTTCAAATTTTATATATTACATGTAGCTTCCTTGGGACAATGTCTACAAAGTTTGTTCGCAGTTTTGAGAAATTTAGATTTTTACGTTTTTTTTATACATTTTTTTTAAATATTAACCCTTAAAGACCCAAACCTCCACCAGTGACCAAAACCATCAAATGAACTAAAATGTTTAATACCTGTTGATCCATTAATCCTGTTGATACATGTAAATAATAGGTGTAAAATGCAGTTTGTCATCTTTTCATAGTCATCAGATATGATCCATTTGGATGTTCAGAGGCTCCGTAGTGAACATGGAAACACTGTCATCTTCTACAACAATGATTCACCAGTAAAACCCATGGAGTTGGATCAATGACAGTGGGTGGGGATGCTTGTTTTTACATTTAGTTATTGATATATTTTGCTGAAAAAGTCACTTTTTCTTGTTTTCTCTGTCTTGATATAATAACCTTTAAATTTACTCCAAGTTTCATGAACCTCTAAATTAAATATATTAATTTAAGTATCGGAAGACACACGATTTACAATGAAAATTGCAAAATACAGAGGTTAATATAATACATGGTGATGTATCACTTAAGAAAGGTTAGACAGGGAGAAAGATTCATTTGGGAACTGCTGCAAAAGTACCACTGGGTCTTTATGGGTTAAAAGTTTGCCTTTGCTTTAATGGTCCCTATTTTAAAAGCTTATACCATGGAAATGCTTGGAGATATCTATATAGTTACTATTGAGCACTGATAGGAAGTCATATATGGACTTTCATTTCATTGAGTTCTCCTCTAGTGAAAGTACCACCCACTTCTATTGGGATATTGATCTCCTGCATCAAGACCACAGGACTCTAACATAGAACATAGAACCTGACCACTTTGCAAATTGCAGTTGTTATTGATTCTTGATAACCATTGGTCTGTATTTTATCACATCTTCGACAGAGATGAACAACCTGACAGTGATTTAAAGTCATGTAATTTCCGTGTGTGGAAAGCAAACTAAGGAGCAATGAAAACATTTACTGACATGAGCTGGTAACATGTAAATGATATTATCTTCATGTATGCTTCAAATAGCTGCTCATCAACATACATATTATTATTTGGCATATTGGGTCATGCAGTGTTTACTGATGACTTACGGTGCCCAAACTTTTTCATTTATTAAATACATTTGTATTTGTATTAAGGAAAATGACTTTAGTATACTGTCAAATCCTCATTCTAATCATCATGTACATTAATTCAATTTTTATCCAAATTATTCCTGTATTTTGTTTGTAATTTATGTTTAATCTGCTCTGTGTAATTTGATACTTCAGTGAACATCAGCATAATTTATGATCAAAGTGATTATCAGCTGTAGCTATTATAGGAACATTAGGTTAAGATGGGATTCACCATTTAATGTGGTTATGAAAACATCTAATCATTATAAGACACGGTCTTGGTGAGAAACACTGCAGTGTCATTCTTTGGATTTCTGCTTGTATTTAGAAGCTCGACAAAGATAATAAACAACTCTAAAGTGCAGTGTACAGAGCACATGGTTCTCTGCCCCCAGTAAACAACCAGGAACAACAACAACAACAGCAGCAGCAGCAGCTCAGGCTGTTAAGAACAGAGTATTTAAGGACGAACACGGGTTGAGATAGGTCATACGCTCAACAGTATTCTACTTTCTGCAAAAAATTATAATGATTCCTGTGATGAGTGAAAGAAAACTCCATACATATGTAACAAAATGATGACGTAGATTGAGATTTGAAGGACCATCCAAGCAGAGGCGAGAGGTTGGACATGCATACTAGTGTTATTTCAGAAGGAGTGATCTGACTGCAAATGAACACGACATCATACTGGTTTACAGAGACTGGAGGGGCTGGAGAGGCACTAGAAAGGCTAGATTAGATAGAGAAAGGCACAGTCTGTCAGTCCTTGGCCTCTGTATGATGAATGATACCTCAGAGGAGTTCAGAAATATGGAGGTTTAGTCTCACAAAAATCGAAATAAGGAGCATGAAACCAGTTCACATAAATCTTCATAGATTTGCAACAAAAATATACATATGCTTGTTTGATGTGAAATGATAAAAAAAATAAAGAAATAAAGAAATTCATGTAAATATGAGGAAACTGACAAATTGCTGCCAGATGTGGCCAGTTTCAATTCCAAGTCTGCCCACATTGTTTTTAATTCATCAACACAGGATTCTTTTGACAATCTTAGAGTACATTAACCCTCTGTGTAAAGTTGGAATTATTAATGTTTTATTTTTGTGGACAATGAAAAAAGTCATTGTCTTGTGTTATATTTCAATCAAAATGTATCACAGACTTAGAGTCTAGGTCAAAACAGACATTTGAAATAATAGAGGCCCAAAAAGGAAAAAAAACCCCCACATAATTATTAAAAAAAACAAAAAAACAAAAAAAAAACCCAACATAATAGTTGTGTCATTGTCTCCACAGCTGGGACTAGTATCATGTATAGTTGTGGCTAAAATTTTTGGCAGTAGCACACAAGAAAGTCTAACTGTGGTGTTACATGTCCCCACTGTAAAAAAGCAAAACAGATGCATCAGATGAACTCAGACTGAATCTAGAATTCAACATACAGGCTGTTACCATGGATGCAGGTAAATGAGGCGGGGCTAAGGGGTACAGTACAATCCACGCAAAGATTAGATATTTTAAAAAGTTATTCATGCATGTACTTTCCTTCACCTATTACATATTCCATGGCTCAGTTTTTAATGTTAGCGTTTCACCATCAGAGCTTAGCAACATCCTAAAATTGCAATTCCAAATCTTTCCAAAAATCACAAAAACAACTGCACTGGATGTTAGTGATGAATCTTATAGAAAATCAGACTGCAAAACAAATGAGTTATTATCAGATAGACTAGATATTAAACTGAAGATAGAGGGAATATTCTGTAAATGATTCAGTTGATTTTTATTTTCTTTCTTTTCTTTTAGTCTTTTGTTGAGGTGACTATGAATATATAAAGAAAAAGTCAGTACAATGTGGAAAAAGAAACAGAAAGCATTAATTTTGTATGTAGTATGTATATGTAACAACACTGTAGACACTGCTGTTTAGGACACAGTGTTAAGATGAGGCTGCAGTTTTAACTTTGTGGTTGTAATGATGTATAAGTTCAGGCACAATGTTAAAATTGCACTTATTTTTTAAAAAGTTCAGTTTTTTCAGAATAGTCGCATGTGTTTTGTTTGGATAGTTTGTAAATGTAAATATTTTTATAATTTAATGGGTTTTTTTTGGCACTAAAACAAAGACAAAGTTTTGTAGTTGTTGTTATTTATATGCTGTTATTTTACTGGTCTGACCCATTTGAAATCAAATTGGGTTAAATGTGGCCCTGGAAGAAAATGAGTTAGATATCCCTGCCCTGGAGGCTGAAATATCTAAATCCCTTCCTATCTTTTTTTTAGGAATACTGAGTAAGACTTTCACTTTTCTGATTTTCTGATCAGTCTTTGCTTTTGAAGGATTAGGTCTGTCTGTAGTAGCTTTTCCATTGGATATATGCACAAAACTTTACCGTTATTTACTAAATGGTGAAAAAACAGAAGTGTGTAATGTCAGTTTTTCCATTAAATCACAAAAGCGATGATTTGTTTATTTATTATTGCGAGATGTCACGAGACGAACATAAATATCTGTTGTTTTGAATCTAGGATGCTCGTTATCCCTCTATTCCGTACTAAATTTAAAAATGATTGGGTTTCCTCGTGTGTCCACACATACCGTGCCATGTTCGTTTTAAAACTCTTCTTCGCGTGTAACATCCATCAACATCGTTTTTTTTTTTTTTTGTTTGTTTTTGTTTACATGACTCTAGGTGTGCAAAAAGGTCTTTTCATTGCAGTTTTACATGATATACCAAAGCCACCTCTTGCGAGCACAAAAGATTTTCATCAAAAAACAACAGTTCTGGTGAAATTGTCATTTCTTCATTTGGCAAATTTTTATGGGTCAATGGAAAAGCGACTTGTGATGCTAAGATAATCACCTGATGACACTAAATTATTCTAAGTTTTCATCTCATCACTGGTCCTAAACAACCACCATCCAAACAATATTTGTTTCATGTTGCAGGAATAAATGTATGTGACCGGACAAAACCATAATTATTTGGTCTACATACTCTCACTTTATTAGGTACATTTGTTCAACTATGTCTTAACCCAAATATCAATCAATCAATCAATCAATCAATCAATCAATCAATCAATCAATCAATCAATCAATCAATCAATCAATCAAT